>SNQJ01S0003158.1:128931-143142 GCA_010110895.2 Picea sitchensis | reverse complement strand
GCATATTGATATTCAATATCATTTTGTGAGAGACATGGTTTAAGAAAAGAAAGTATTGTTGATGAAGGTGGACACTTTGAATAATGTTGAGAAGTTCTCTTGGTGTAGAGGATCCATGGGCATTGTTTCCCTGGATTGTTGACTATGTAACCATGTAACCCCCAGTATGCAATGAAAACAACAAGTGGGAGAATTTTGGGGATGTGTTATATTCTTTGGACGAGTAGTAGTGTCACGTTCCTCGAGAAACGTGTCACATATTTAGGTGGTTTTTCGGTACATGGTTTTTGCCAATGGTTTTCTATTTCTGGTTAAGGAATTAAGGTTGTGGACTAATCTAGGTCATTGGGTTAGGGTTTTGGATGTCGTTGGCTCCTATTTGTATATTGTATTGTAAACAATGTATTATACATGAATGAATATAGAATATGTTTTTTTTCCCGGTTTGGATTTCCAGGGGAAAAATCTCTGTGTAATGTTTGTATTTGTCATTGTATCGTTTATGTTCTTTTACTGAATATCTGTTTGCATTAGATATTGTACAAGGTTAAAATCTATAATAGTATCCCAATTGAAAGACAAGGGGTTACCAATAAGTTTCCAATTCTGTATGACAAAGAGCCTCTTATTCATATATAATAAAATACATTTTATTTTATTCTATTGTGTTGTCCAATTTCGCTATGAAATGTTACATCGTTGATTAAATATTATAATGAAGAGATGAAAAATATGATGATATAACAAATTAATCCAAACATCATATCCAAATGCACTACTCAAAATTTAATTTATATGAATACTATTATAAGATATATGTCAATTTTTTTATGAACAATGAAATTAAAAAACAACAATAATTGCACTGTCATAGGTCATTGTTTCTAAAAATAGAAATGAACACTGGTGCGTTTAATGCTAAAAATAACTAGTGTTGTAATACAATGAACCAACACTGATCGTAATACTATTTTAACAACAACAATTATAATAATAAAAATCGGCCTTCCGGTGCATTTAATTAAAACGACACACCAATGCTTCTGTATCAGACTTCTGCATCAGTGCATTCTAAACTTCATGCATCGGTCATGTTTGCGTGTTTGTATTGTAATGCATCGATGCATGGTATCATAGATTCAAATGTTGCATTGTTATTATTAAAGCACCGGTGCATTATTATTTAGAATAGCACTAGTGCCCCAATATATTTTTGACTACCCCGATGCTTTGGATGAAATGTAAGCATCAATGCTTTAATTTTTAGAACGCACCGGTGTGTATACACCATGAAGTGCACCTGTTAGAAAAACATTCGCTAAAACCTTTGGTCGCCTAGATTTTTTTAGTTATAATGAAGTTTCGTTATAATCTTTGCAAAAACAACTGCTACCAAAAACAAATGTTTTAGCGGAGGTTGTTTTGAAAATTTTTGGCAATTTTGTAACACTAAAAACCTCCACTATAACCTCCACTACAAGGTCCTTTCCTTGTAGTAAGCATGGGAATTCACTACAAATTTAAGGCGCCTATCTCAAAGAATTTCCAACTTAAAAAAATACTTGCAAAAAGATCTGGAGCACAATGAATCCTACTATACAAATTCCTTAATTAATTTTGTTGCACAGGTTACAAGTCTAAGTGGACATCATAGAAGTCAACAACAACTACCTTCAAATCAAAGAATAAAAAAGCTAAAATAAAAATAGATGGAAAGGATACAAGCGTTAAGATATTCAATTGCCACTTGTACAAGAGTAAATGATAAAAGAAGCAATGCATTCTTAAAATCACTAGAAGTTTTTAAGGACCTTGAAGGACCATCATTTGTAAAATATTTAGGCATAATAAAAAAAGAACCATTAGAAATGGATTTAAGAACTATTAAAGCGTCATGGGCCATTGAATTCGATGAACTTATTGATTTTCCAGAGGATGAAATTAAGCGGTGGTGGTTACCTTTGTAAATAATAATAGAAACCACTCGACATCAATAAAGAAACTACACTCCGAGTTTACAGAAATTGAAGATGAAATATTCATGATCAGGGTTAAACAAGACATCATCATCATGCCAATAAAGGATTATATTGAAGAGTGGCTCAAGAAGTTGTTGGTGGAAATAGTTAACATAGAATAACTATCAAAAAGAAGTTATTTCAAGAAAGCTCACATCTCGAATATAAAGATGAAGACCCCATCAACAAATGCATCATTAAATATCGCATTCAAAATAAATAGATACATCCATAGGTCTACCATTCCTCTGTCATTTTTTGAGTGTTTTTCTTTTTGAAGCATTTCCCTTTCTTTCATCCCAATCTTTGGATATCCAACTTTATTAAGTGTATTTCTCATTTGTAAAGTCGATCCCTGACTACATTTCTCCTTTTTTCTTCCAAGTTTCTTCTACTAATTTATATGGTCCACACGAGCCCCAATCCCAATCCACTTGGATGAACACCTTTACTTTTTTGTTTAAGTATCAAGAGCATTTTGTCTTGCAATAGGAAAACACTTTATTCAAAATTGAACTTTCAATTTGTAATATTATTTGACTCTCGTAGAGAGCTATTTCTAGGAGTTCATAACATTTGTGGTTTCAGACTTTTTATAAAGCATGATATATCATGTGTGTTTATCCTATGAATCTTATGAGTTTTAATGAATGAAATAATTTAAAGTTCTCTAATTTATGGACCACCATCTTCATTTGTTTTCTATGAGTCTTGATTCGAATTCCTTTTCTAATTACTTGAATGAATGGATGTGATAGAATAGATGTATTTATTCTTTCATGTGAGTTTATCATCTTTTTATTTTAATTCATTTATTTGATTAGTTGTTTTACCACCTAGTCCACTCACAAGTGTTCATGTTATGATGTATGAATCTATGTTTTGAGCAAGTTTATTGAATATATGAGTGAGAAATAGGAGCACCAACTGTATAAAAATGCAAAGGGAATATTGATAAGTCTTTCAAGAATACCCTAGTAGGTTGACTCTTGTCCCTAACAGGAAAATATATCATCACCTTTTGACACTATTTTTCCAAGACAAAGGAAACTACAGTGGTCAGGACTACCTTTGGTACCCTATAGAGTTGACCTCTGAAAGTAACAATGACATTACGAGGCTTGGACTCATAAAAAACATGATGTTTCCACATATAGGATTATCCTAAAATAACATCACAAAATTCAAGAGGGGAAACATCACATAATACCTCATCTTCGAAGGTATTTATGCCATGGGATATGTGATGTTATTTTTGGTTGATGTAGAGGTCTCGTCCTTGGCTCAACCAACCAATGGTGTATGGTTGGGGGTGTGTCATTATCAGAAACTTTAGTATCTTAATGACATTGATGGATATCAAGTTATTTTGGTTACCATTGTCAACAATAAAAAGTAGTGGAGTCTCCTTCACCCACATTTGTGAATGGAAGAGGTTCTCCCCTTCCTCAGTCTCCTTTGACTCTTTTGGTTGGATATTTGCAGTTGCAATGGTAGCATTGGGTTCTATGTCAATGATCTTATTTTCCTTATCCTTCTCTAAATTGGATTCTAAGACATATTGTTATTCTTTTTCTTTTATCTTATCCAATAGTGATTGTTTCGAGCAACATTCATTAGTGTTGTGCCAAGGGATTTTGTGGAACTTTCACCAATTTTCAGTGTCATTCTTCGACTTCCCATTACCTTTATTTTCCTATGGTTTGAATTGATTGTATTGAGGTTTTATATCCTTTCTATATCCTTTTTTATATGAGTTTGGGCCACCTTTACCATGCTTCTGCTATGGTGGATTTGTAGACCCAAAATCTCTCTTATTCCTCTACTTACATTTCCACTCGATTTCGATAACATATCAATAAGAAACTCCTAATGAGGAAATTTCCAAGAAATGAACCTCTGTTTAGATGCACTTGTGTAGGCCACTACGATACTTCAAAACTAGGTGTTACTTGGAGTCTCTAATAACCATATTTGAGCACAAGGTATGGAAGATATCGTTGTACTCCACCACCATATAGTCTCTCTCCTAACGTAGATTTTTCCATCTCATGTACTAGTCATCATAGATTCCAATAGGGTAGAATTCCTCCTTGAGGACATCAACAAAAGTTGTTCAAGTCAGTCTTGTCATAAATTTTATAGACTCATCTCCATCATGTCTCTCCCAATAAATTTCCCACCAATATTTGACATGGGGAAGGGATTTAAGAAGTGAAAAAGTAATATTTTCGATGCTCAAATTTTTTTTAACAGAGTAATAACCCTCTAACATATTTAACCATTTCTCCAAAGTATGTGCATCTATATTTCCTTCAAATAAAGGAATTTCAAAGCTAACTTGTACCTTGAAGGGTGTCACATCCCCAAAATGGTTTATTGTTGAAGGTGTCTTGGCTACCATTGGTATTCATTAAAGGATCTGGGTGAAACTTTCCATCATCTTGTTCCTTTTTCATGTGAGGCCTTCCTCGAGAAACAAATTGATAGGACATCCTACTCCATCATCTCTCTTTTCATCTATTATGGGAGACTGCTTGCGTTGGAAACATTATTCTTCCCCAAGAAAAATTAGTTTGATACCCAACTCTTTATACCCTAACATCATTGGGGACATGCACTAAGAAAAAACAAAGATCATATTTCTCTAATACCACTAATATGGATTGTATAGAAGAAAACATGAAAGGTAGGAATATGGATGTAAACATACAAACAAAAATATTGTAGATATCACAGTAATATAGTGAAACCCAAAATCTATTAATGAATAAAATAGGAAAAGACTGCAAAATGCAAAACAATACTAACTAGCTAGAATGGTGGTAGGTTATATCCTAAGAAAGAGGTTCCAGCTACATTCATTTTCAATACCACAATACAAGAGGCCGAAAATGGCCCTTTTAACATTAAGTGTTAAACCTTAAGAGGAAAAAAACCTAAATATGCAAAACTCTAACTCTAGAATATGAAGCGACAAAAGGATTGTGGGCCCTAAGGTGGTTAGTTGATACGTCAACTTCCCAAGGGTGTAACTTTTTCATACAATCTCCATTTGGGGTGTGTTGTAGCTCATTGGAAAGACATAACTAAGAAGTACAATTGGGTAGGCCATGTCCAACCCAAACCCTCGAATGGCCAAAAAATCATTGTTTAAGGCCTCAAAATGGCCTCAGAAGTGTAGGACCTGAAAAATTGTAGATAAAAAAACAACCAAGATGGAGAACTATGTTGAGTTACTGGAAGAGGTGGGTGGCCATCAATGTCCTCCTGGATAAAATGTTCTATTGGATTTTAGTGGTTATCAATAGATGATAGATGCATCATATTTGGATATGTGGAACTATATATAGATACATCTAAGGACTCATGGGAAAGCGTTGATTTATGATGGGAAAATCATAACATCACCCAAGTGGAGCAAATTGAATTTCTATGTATCTTTGCTCTCATTGAGGTTCAAGTTAACTAGGTTGGCATGCTAAAGAATGCAAGTTGGTATTTCAAGAAAGTTAATCAAATCCAAGACTTGTCTACTTAAATCAACCATGCATGATCTTTTTGGATATTAAAAATCATAAAAATAGAAGTATACATCCATGAAGGACTTCACACACCTTGGGTTAATTTGGGAATAAAGAAGGAATATCGTGCATACAATACTAGTTTGGATGCCTTTGTTTGAATTAGAATTTGAGGAACAGATGGTTTGATAGCTAATTTAGCTAAGGTAGTGAATTGCTCAAGGAAATACTAGTTCACATGCCTTATAAGAGTTTGCCTGCATTGGATATTAGACTAGTGGTGGAGTAAAGAACATTATCTTTAGACATTATTTTCCATTGGATTATGCCATGCAAAGGGTGGGACCTGGAGTTTGATTCTATCTTATCTCTCACATTTAGGGTGCTCCATCTCTCTCCAAGTGGTTAATTTGGGAATAAATGTCATTCTTTATTCCCAAATTAACCACTTGGAAAAAAATGGCATTCTCAAACACACTTAAGTGTCATTTTAGTGATGTTATAAATGTCTATAGAGAATTGTTATGTTTAACACACTAAATCAAGGTGAAAATCATATACCTACCAACAAAAACAAGTGATTTTGATGGAGTAACCTACATTCACATTGAAACATCACTTGCATGTTAAAAAAACATCACTTTTAAACCCCAAATGTAGTCATTCACTCACATCCATTGGGACTCTATAAGTATTTTTTATAATTCAATTCACTATCATATCTACAAACATAAGATTTTGTTCCAATATTGAGTGTTCTTTGTTTTCCAATGGACTATCA
This sequence comes from Picea sitchensis, assembly GCA_010110895.2. Classification (NCBI taxonomy): domain Eukaryota; kingdom Viridiplantae; phylum Streptophyta; class Pinopsida; order Pinales; family Pinaceae; genus Picea; species Picea sitchensis. The sequence continues at coordinate 136,819 of SNQJ01S0003158.1, read as the reverse complement.
TGATATATGTGTCTTAAACACCCTTATTATTTCAATAATTACTTTTTCAAATGTATGATTCACAAGACATTTTATGTAATCTATCACAAGTGAATGAAATGAAGTTTTTTTTAATTATGCATCGAACGTTAAGGACCGTGTATGAGAAAAAGGTTATACCATTTAGATCTATCTACTTGATGGTATATTTATGAGTGAAGATGAAGTTTAACTACCAATGTGTGTAAATGGCCAAGGGTATAATTTTTTCTATATATCATTTCCTTCTTTACAATAGTTAAGGTGACTATGCTTCGGCTATACTTAGAATGATTTTAGTCACATGATTTTCAAACTTTTTGGTGAGGAATATTGAGTTTCATTAGAGTCTTGTCTTCTATATTATAGGGGCACCCCATTCATTGGTTGTTCTATATATAGGTATGATTCATCAATTTGTTTATTGGCAATGCAATTGGATGTTTAGAAGTTATGGATCATAGGCAGGGAGGGATATGGATGGGAAGGGGTTGTCTAACGAATTATTCTGAAGGTAGGTAGATACATGTTAATATGTTATACAATCCACATGGGTTCTTGCATTTTTTTTTATTCTATAGATATGATGAATGGGTCACCCATCTATTTTATATGCTAACCAAGCTTAGCAAATCCCTTCCATAGAAATGGATATGAATCTAGGACGAGGTGAAATTGAATGCCATCATAGCTTGTAGTTTCTTTTAGATTCATGGTCTCTTATTGAAATTTGTATGTTGTGTATGAGATCTAGTTTCAATGGGATTGAGTAATTATCTACTTGTTGATGTGTTATGAGGGATCCGATGTTTAAAGGAGCACCACCCTTCCAAAATGGAAAACAAGAATCCCATAGTTCTCCTCAAGAATTTGTTAACACTCTTTGGCTTGTTGTCGAGGGGTGTACAAGCATGAATCCATAGAATTCTTGTTAAAAAAATTGAATGGAAAGTTTCCTAGTTATTGCAAAATCATGTCTTTTAAATGACACTTGAATCCATGTATTTCATACGACACCTACTATTTCCTAGAGGAAACTATCATTTTAATCATGCTTCTAGGATCACGCATTTTTTGAGAAGGGATGGCTTGTAGTATAATTGATGATGAGTTAAACAATATTAACTTGTTTAACTAAAAAATCATGTCTTTTAAATGACACTTGAATCCATGTATTTCATATGACACCTACTATTTCCTAGAGGAAGCTGTCATTTTAGCCATGCTTCTAGGATCATGCATTTTTTAAGAAGGGATGGCTTGTAGTATAATTGATGATGAGTTAAACAATATTAACTTGTTAGTAATCATGTTGATAACTACAATGGGGATGATAATTAGTGCTAATGAGATATTTTTAAAATTATTTAATAGCGTTTATTTTTTGTTTTTAGGGATCATATGGATTCCAAATTATGTTTTTTCATGTTGGAATCAAGCCTCTACAGTTTGAAAATGTGACAGAAACATTGGGAAATGTTATAAGCCATGTTTTTGTTTCGAGAAACAACCTGGAATGTTTCCCCAAGTTTTTGGTGCATTTGGAACATGTTTTAATTTTGGGCCAAGTCTAAAACATTTCCCTAAGAATGTATCTACCATCTTGATGAGAACTACGACATAAAAACGAGAACTCTAGCCTTAAAATCCCATATTTTTGGTCAAAACACCAAAATTAACCCCTAAATAGAAAAGTGGTACTCCTAGAATCACCCCTTCTATTTTTTTGAATTTAAAATTACAAGTTTTAAACCGTGACCTTAACAATTAGTATTGTTGTAACCAAAACCTTAAAATCAACCCCGAAATCAAAAAGTGGCACTATCAATAGCACCAATTTTTTTCAAAGTTAAAATTGAAATATTTTTTAAACAATGGACTAAAAACCGATACAGTTGCAAACAAAATCATTGAAAAGAATGAGGAATAAAAAGAAAAAATAGAGAGACAAACACAAAAACAAGAGGAAAACACACACACATATGGAAAAAAGAAAAAGAATAAAAGCCCTAACCTTGGTCTTCCCTAGACCAAAAAAAATTAAAAATAGAAAATTGAATTAAAAAGGTTAAACAAATTTAGAAAAAAAAAAACTATTTTTTTAATTTTAAAAAATACTAAAAATAAATAAAAATATATATAAACAATTGAGAAACAAATAAATTAATTAAAAAACAAAGAAACAAACTCAATGGAGTGGAGGAGGGGATAGAAGGGGTAGGAGAGGGGAGAATTTTTGGAATTACCCTAACCATACCTCCCCATTTCCCCTCCCCCTACTCCCTACCACCCATATCCAACCCCCTTCTCTATCCTCCTCCTTCACCCATAACCAACCCCCTTCTCTATCCTCCTCCTTCGACCCTACCACCCCACTAAAAAAACAATCAATTATGCACAATATCTTTTCCCATCCCTACCCTCACCTTCATAATTGGAGGTTGAGTGAGGAACAATTTCAAGAATCACCCCTACCTATTCAAGTTTTTTTTTTTCAAATTTTACACTAAAATATTTTTTCAAGTTATTTTTCAAATTTTACACTTTTTTTTTTCAAATTCGTTTATTTTCAATTATTTTTTATTTGATTTTTTTAATTTTTTTTAATTTAAATTTTTATTTTATAGTTATTTGTTTTTTTCTTTTTTGAAATTCATTCAAGGTTTTTTTAATTATTTATAATTTTATTTTTTTTTATCCATTTTTTATTTTGTCTTTCGAAAAAAAATTCATTTTCTTAAAAAAAAAAAGAGGACAAGAGAATACAAAGAAAAAAACCTCTCTTTTTTATAATTATTTTTAATTTATGTTTTCTTTTCTTTCTTTGGAATAATTATTTTAATTTAGTGGCAGCAAAAGCGGGTGGGAATATCATTAATCCCGGAGATGATTGGGGGCTAGGAAATGTGTGTAATAATATTGCTAAATCCTACTCTGTGGATGGGATTAAGCCTCACAAAGGAAATGGGAATCCAAAACCTTTTGGCATTGGGAGAATCAATGCTCATAATCAATGCCATGGAAAATTGAAGAGGAGTGGGGAATAATGCCTTAAACTCCTTACTCTTGAGAATTATATGTCTGGCTTCTAGCTTTGAAGGAATTTTCATTCTCCACATCAAGCATGAACTCAATAGTATGGCAGATCATTGGCAAAAACTTGCTTCTCATTTAAGTGCAGAAACCCTGGTAAAAAATGAGGTGGTGTCTTCCTCCCACATCCCTTAACCATGTTCTGATCTAGATTTATAAGAGGAACAAAATGAATAATAGATTGAACACAATAACACAAAGATACAGAGAACAACAAGAAATATCCAGTGAACAATAACTTCTATTGAATAAATAAAATAGGTTGAAACTGTAAAACTACAGAACTGACAACAACTTGCTTGAATGGTGGTAGCTATCTTTGAGAAGAGATGTGGATGATATGTGCATTCATCTGAGGAGGATGATTACAATGAGGCTCCAGAGGCCTTTTTAACATTACTAATGAATTCCAAAACCCTAGACATCCAAAAACCTAACCCTAGGAGATGAAATGCCAAAATTTATGTGGGCCCTGATGGGCAAGTTGGTACCTCAACATCTCGAGGTCGTAATGTTTGCACACGACCTTCATTTTAGGCCCGTGGTAGCCCGTTGGAAATTTATTTTTGAGAACTACACATTATGTCATCAAACTTTGACTTTGTCTACAGTTTGACTGTGGTAAGCCAAAAAAACACTATTTAGGGCCTCAAAATGGCCCTGGAAGTACAAAAAGATGTACTGACATGAAAAATTCCAAAATAAGCTAGTTGGAATAGGTGGGAGGCCACCAATATCCACTTGGATGTTGTGTAAGGCTTCAGGATAGCCCCAGAAGTGCAGAACCCACAATTACAAAGGAAATGGCATCATTACATAGAAACATGCTAAACTAAAAATTGCCTAGAAGAGACAATTGGAATAGGTGTGTGGCCACCAATATCCACCTAGATTAGTCCTCCCCCTTTAGGAAGAAATGGTCTCTATTGTGTTGATTTCCCCCATCAGGTGAGGAAATTTTGTTGAAATTACTAAGACAACGGAGAGGGGAGATGAATCAGTTGTTACTGTGCTTAAACAATATTAATTCAATTAAACGATTTTTAATCTTTCTCCAAGTGACCATCACTATTATACTACATATGAACAACATAAATAATGAGCATCACTCAGACATAATATATACACAGAGACGGATTTTCAAGAGGAAACCCATAAAGGGAGAAAACCTCTTCTTCTTCGAAATGATAGGCAGTCTTTTAAGTTTTGTACATCATCTATAATTGAGCACCAATTCAATGTGAGGCTACTACCTGTGTTTTACAAGATCCAACTTGTTTGACAGCACCAACTCTCTAGTTTCTCTAGCACCCACTAGAAGGAAGAAACAATTCCCTAAGTGTTCCAGCACCAACTGGATGGAAGCACCAACTTCCAGTCACACAGGCACCAACCTGTATAACAGAGAACAACTGTTCTCCCTTGCACCACCCTGCCACCCTAGTTTTTCTGGCTGCAACTAGATGGAAGCTACAACTCCTTGTGTTCAAGCACCCACTTGAACCTCTGAGGACAACAGTCCTCCCTAGCACCACCCTACCTCACTGATTATAAATAAATAATTGAATAACCAACAACATAGATAAATCGATTCTTACCACTTCTTCTTTGTTCTGTAAATCTGGTCTGCTTCTGACTGTTCTGCAATTCTTCTCTTCCTCTGTCTGTTCTACAATTCTACTATGCTTCAAGATGTTCTACAATTATGCTCTTTCTTCTGTCTATTCCTCATATGTTACTCATCTCTGATTTTTATCTCACACTGTGCATACTGTCAGTCTCACACCGCGCATACTGTAATTTTCCCTTTCTTACAGTTCAACTCATTTTTCATTCAGAATGACCAACCATGCACAGTCGTCTCATATCTTATTTTATTCACACACACCTCAGCAACTGAATCACCAACCGATCAAGAATCATAAATCAATTTTGCTAACTGAATCGTAACTGATCAATTAACTGTGAGGTGAAACAGTAGCCCTCCGATCATATTCAAATTCACCTGCACCATTGGATTACAAGAAACAAAATGTCTTTCGCATTTCGTATTTCGGCAATTCGCAATTTTGCATGTCGCGAATTCCTATTACGAAGCATCTCGACTCTCCAAGTCACGATCCCTGAAATGGATCCAGATCAATGGTCCACAAAACTTCATAATCTGATCCCTTCTTTTCCTAATCGAACAGCTGATGGGATTTCGACGTTTTTCCCTTCGAGTCTTCGAGACTCACAATAGTCCCTTTCGGCATTTCGCAATTTCAGCAATTCTTGTGATGAGATATCTTGATGCTCCATTTCACAATCCCCGAAACTCTGAAACTTCATGTCGCGATCCCTGAAACTCCATGTCGCAATTTCGCATTTTGGCATTTCACGATTTCTGTGGTGAAGTGTTTCGACACTCCAACTCTCGGTAACCGAAACCTACACCAAAAGGTGTTTTTCGCATTTCGGCATTTCGGTATTTCGGCATTCCTGTGGTGAAGTGTTTTGACACTCCAACTCACGGTCTCCGGAACTCCAAAATGGAGTTATTTCCCGGTCTGTGAAACTCTTTATTGATGTGCCTATTTCGGGATTTCGGCGTTTCGCATTTCGCGACTTCAGGACTCCTATGATGAAGAGTCTCGACTCTTCACTCCTCCAACTCCCGGTATCCAGAACTCTAAAATGGAGTTATTTCCTAGTCTGTGAAACTCTTTGTCGATGTGCCTGTTTCGAGATTTCAGCGTTTCGCATTTCGCGACTTCGGGACTCCTGTGATGAAGAGTCTCAACTCTTGACTCCTCCAACTCCCGGTATCTGAAACTCCGATTTCCCGGTCTGCGAAACTCCAAAATGGAGTCTTTGACATGCTTTGATCTATCGCATTTCGGGATTTTCTGCCGTGAGTTGCTACCTTGACTCCTGGAGTTTACGGTTTTGATCTTGCCATGCGATCATCGTTGCACTGCTGGTCTTGCCACTTTCTCTTGTTCATCATCGTCGGGCTGAGCTTTCCATCAATGAAAAACAAATACTCTGTCTTCTGTCTGCCCATAATAAATATGCCAACAATCTTCCTCTTTGGCATTGATGACAACCCCTTGAAGAAAATCCAACTATACCACTGTAGCATCCTTGAAATTCCTTGAAATTACCACACGCATCCTTGAAATTACCACACTTTCTCCCCCTTTGACATCAATTTCAAAGAAGAAACACACTCCCCCTAAGCTGTTGCAATACATACTCCCCTTGTCAACTATGAGCAGCTTAGAAATACAACAGATATTCAATAAGTACTCCCCCTGACCAGGTGAACAGATTAGATGAAAGAAGTTATAACCCCCAACTTTTGACGAAGATATCCAAAAGGGGTCACTGCTAACGGTTTGGTAAAGATACCATCTATCTGTTCTGTGGAAGGAATATAATTCATCTGAAAAATTATGTTTGTAACTTGTTCTCTGAGAAAATGATATTTTATTGGTATGTGCTTATATTTTGAATGAAGTACAGGATTCTTAGAGAGACTGATGGCACTGGTGTTATCACAGTGAAGTGGAATGGAATCAGTGTAAGTTACCTTCAAATCTGCAAGAGTTTGTATCATCCATAAAATCTGAGTGTAGTAGGTAGCAACAACAATGTACTCTGCTTCTGTAGTTGATAAGGAAATAGATCCTTGGTTTTTACTAATCCATGATACTAATGAGTCGCCCAGGAAGAATGCTCCTCCACTGGTGTTTTTTCTCTCATCAACACAGTTTGCCCAATGTGCATCTGAATAAGCAATTAATTGAAAATTCTAATTTCTGGGATACCACAGACCATAATTCATTGTTCCCTTCAAGTATTTGAATATCCTTGTGACAGCTACCAAATGACTTTGTTAAGGAGCAGACTAATAACGACCTACCATTCCAACAGCTTGCATTATATCAGGATGGGATGTTGTGATGTACAAAAGACTGCCTATCATAGAGTGATATGTCCTTTGATCAACATCCGGTGAAATATCATCTTTACTAAGCTTGCAACCAACCACCATAGGTGTGCTAACAAGAGAGGAATCCTCCATCTGAAATTTCTTCAACATCTCTTTCAAATATTTTTCTTGAGAGATAAATATTCCTGCAGAACTCTGATTTACTTGTAAACCAAGAAAATATGACAGTTCTCCTATCATGGAAATCTAAAATTTTGTTTTCATAGAGTTAGCAAACCACTGGACAGATGATTCATTAGTACAACCAAAAGTAATATCATCTACATAAACCAAAACAACTAGTAAATTATCACCTTCAGACTTAATGTAGAGGTTGTTGTTAACAGTACCTTTCTTGAATCCTTTGTCTTGTAAAAATTTGTCCAGTCTATAATACCAAGCTCTTGGTGCTTGTTTCAGTCCATATAAGGCCTTCTTCAGCTTGCAAACATAATTAGGATTATCTATCAATGAGAATCCTTTAGGTTGCTCCATATATACTTCTTCCTCTAGATCTCCATTAAGAAATGCTGACTTAACATCCATCTAATAAACTTTAAAGTTCTTATGACATGAATATATAAGAAAAATGAATGCTGACTTTGGTGCAAAAGTCTCATCAAAGTCCTGACCTTCAACTTGTTCATACCCTTTACAGACCAATTTGGCTTTATTTCTAACAACTTGTCATTTTTCATTCATTTTATTCTTGAACACCCATTTGGAACCTATTACATTCTTATCTTCGGGTCTAGGGACAAGCTCCCAAGTATTGTTCTTCTCAATCTGATCAAGCTCTTC
>SNQJ01S0003158.1:117359-128921 GCA_010110895.2 Picea sitchensis | reverse complement strand
ACATCATCTATAATTGAGCACCAACTCAATGTGAGGCTACTACCTCTGTTTTACAAGCTCCAACTTGTTTGAGAGCACCAACTCTCTGGTTTCCCTAGCACCCACTAGAAGGAAGAAACAACTCCCTAAGTGTTCCAGCACCAACTAGATGGAAGCACCAATTTCCAGTCACATAGGGACCAACCTGTATAACAGAGAACAACTGTTCTCCCTTGCACTACCCTGCCACCTTGGTTTTTCTGGCTGCAACCAGATGGAAGCTACAACTCCCTGTGTTCAAGCACCCACTTGAACCTTTGAGGACAAAAGTCCTCCCTAGCACCAACCTACCTCCCTGATTATAAATAAATGATTGAATAACCAACAACACAGATAAATCGATTCTTACCACTTCTTCTCTGTTCTGTAAATCTGGTCTGCTTCTGACTGTTCTGCAATTCTTCTCTTCCTCTGTCTGTTCTGCAATTTTTCTCTGCTTCAAGCTATTCTACAATTCTGCTCTTGCTTCTTTCTATTCCTCATCTGTTACTCATCTCTGAGTTTTATCTCACACTGCGCACTATGTCGGTCTCACACTGTGCATATTGTAATTTTCCCTTTCTTACAGTTCAACTCATTTTTCATTCAGAACGACCAACCATGCACAGTCGTCTCATATCTTCTTTTATTCACACACACCTCAGTAACTGAATTGCCAACCGATCAAGAATCATGAATCAGTTTTTCTAACTGAATCGTAACTGATCAATTAACTGTGAGGTGAAACAGTAGCCCTCCGATCATATTCAAATTCACCTGCACCGTTGGATTACAAGAAACAAAATGTCTTTCGCATTTTGTATTTCGGCAATTCGCGATTTTGCATGTCGTGAATTCCTATTGTGAAGCATCTCGAATATCCAAGTCACGATCCCCGAAATGGATCCAGATCAACGGTGCACAAAACTTCATAATTTGATCCCTTCTTTTCCTAATCGAACGACTGACGGGATTTCGGCATTTTTCCCTTCGAGTCTTCGAGACTCACAATAGTCCCTTTCAGCATTTCGCGATTTCGGCAATTCTTGTGATGAGATATCTTGACGCTCCATGTCACAATCCCCGAAACTCTGAAACTTCATGTCGCGATCCCCGAAACTCCATGTCGCAATTTCTCATTTCGGCATTTCACTATTTCTGTGGTGAAGTGTTTCAACACTCCAACTCCCGGTAACCGAAACCTACACCAAAAGGTGTTTTTCGCATTTCGACATTTTAGCATTTCAACATTCCTGTGGTGAAGTGTTTCGACACTCCAACTCCCAGTCTTCGGAACTCCGAAATGGAGTTATTTCCCGATCTGCGAAACTCTTTGTTGATGCGCCTATTTCGGGATTTCGACGTTTTTCATTTCGCGACTTCAGGACTCCTGTGATGAAGAGTCTTGACTCTTGACTCCTCCAACTCCCGGTATCCAAAACTCTGAAATGGAGTTATTTCCCGGTCTGTGAAACTCTTTGTTGATGTGCCTGTTTTGGGATTTCGACGTTTTGCATTTCACGACTTCGGGACTCCTGTGATGAAGAGTCTCGACTCTTGACTCCTCCAACTCCTGGTATCCGAAAGTCCAATTTCCCGGTCTGCAAAACTCTGAAATGGAGCCTTTGACATGCTCTGATCTATCGCATTTCGGGATTTTCTGCCATGAGTTGCTTCCTTGACTCCTGGAGTTTACGGTTCTAATATTGCCATGCGATCATCATTGCATTGTTGGTCTTGCCACTTTCTCTTGTTCATCATCGTCGGGCTGAGCTTGCCATCAATGACAAACAAATACTCTGCCTTCTGTCTGCCCGTAATAAATATGCCAACAAATTTATGTTGAATTTGGCCCTAGGTGAGCCACTTGCCTTGGTGCAGAAGTTGCCATGCCTTGACAACCCAATAAAGATGGATCCTCTGCTAGCGAGTGCCCTTGACCTGTGTGTCCATTATTTAATTAGTGGATGCATGTTCCATGCATTCAAGGTTGAGCTCTATTGGTGTCAATTGTTTTGCGATCTCTGAGGTGTCAAATAATGGTGGAAAATATGGCCAAAAGAGGTCCACATTGAACACTAGGTGCAAGCCAAGGAAGGGGGGAGTGTTGAGCTTAAAATCATTGTCACCCACAACCTTGGTGATAGTGTAAGGCCCCTAGTGAAGTGGACAGAGCTTCCGATGGGGCCTTGTAAAGTGCTCTTTCTGCAAATGTAACCAGGCCTTGTCTCACACCTGACACTTGTTCGGTACCCAGTGTTGATCATGGTCCTGCTTGTACTTAGCATTGGCTTTCTGCAAAATATCATGGACCTCTTGATGAATGTGTTGAATCCACTCAATGAATCTGGTGGCTTTGTCGGCCTCAGACTGAACATGGGAATATTTTTCCTGTGTACTTGCAAGAGGTAGTGCAACATCAATGGGACACAAGGGTTGGAATCCCAACCCCACTTGAAATGGGCTATGGTCGGTGGAGCTATGGAGATCCATGTTGTAGTACTGATGAACATAGGGAATAATCTCATCCCATGTACGAGGATGATAAGAGTTATACATGCACATGATGTGCACAATCATCTGATTGACGACCTCTGTTTGGCCATCTATTTGGGTAAGTTGGTACCTCAACTTCCCGGGGTCGTAACTTTTGCATACGACCTCCATTTTAGGTATGTGATATCCTGTTGGAAAGTATTTTCGAGAACTACACATTATTCCATCAAACTTTGACTCAATCTATAGTTTGACTATGGTAAGCCAAAAATACATTATTTAGGGCCCGAAAACAACCCTGGAAGTACAAAAAGATGTACTGACATGAAAACTTCCAAAATAAGCCAGTTGGAATAGGTGGGCGGCCACCAATATCCACCTAGATGTTTTGTAAGGATTCAGGATAGACCGGGAAGTGCAGAACCCACAATTACAAATAAAATATCATCATTACAGAGAAACGTGTTGAACTAAAAACTGTCAAGAGGAGTGAGTTGGAATAGCTAGGTGGCCACCAATATCCACCTGGATCATGTTCGTTGCCACTTGTACACATTTTTTGAGACAAAGCGTGGAAATCACACATCATGGAGGATACGATCGTTGGATATTTACACCCACACACTTGAATTGTAGTCTGCCTCGAGCAAGTATTAAATGCAGTTTGTGCAGGCACGCTATGAAATGTGGGAATAAACCCCTGATAGAGGTGGGACTCTATGTTTCATCTCTGATTGGTAGGATCGTGCATCGTCCTCAGAGGGTCTAGGTTGAGGGTTCTCGAACGATTTCTATCTAGAATCTCAAGAATCATGGAGCTAAGACGCTAGTGGACAGGAGAAATGAGGGAAAGCGTCAAGTGGAAAATCATGTAAACTCAATGCTGATAGACATTGTCCTTGACTAGTGACTCCCAAGTTATCCATTTTCTTGTCATTATTTCCTCTCACTTTGCACTCTCAACAATAAATTGTTTAGGAAAATAGTTTCAATTCAAATTTTAGGAGAGTTGTTCTGGGACGATTATCTCAATCGTTATCGTCTGGAGCTAGGGGGGATAGTTTTCAATGGACAGTTTATTTATCTGTGTATCATTGTTTAGTAGAAGAAATGGGAGATATTGAAGATAGAGACATTAAGAAAACTCTTTGGTAGCATGAAGAGACTCTTCAAGCAACCAACCAAGCTTTTCACAATTTCTCAACGAAAAAATCTCAAAACTAGAACGAGATTTAACTGGGAAGGTGGAAAACATACTAGATTTTCTTAACCTTCAAATGGGAAGGATTGATGCCTTAGAGATAGATTGTCATCAATTGTGCAATATGGTTATTCCCCAACATGTGGATTCTCTATCTAGGGATTCAAACAACCTTGTATTTGTCAATTCCTTCCATCCAATCCCCGGAGAAGAAGATTCAGGGGGTCATCCTTTAGAACCCATGGAAATCGAAGAACAGGGAACCCTCTCCTGTATTGCATGGAAGGAGACTCAATATAGCCTTTACTTCAATAATCCATGTATTTCCATGTAATTGTGCTTCTCAATCAATTCAACAAGAATGTCTAGAAGTTTATCTTAGAACAAATGGTTTTTGCTCAGATAACTAGTAAAAACTTGGATTTGCAGAGGAAGTCTCCTGAAATTTTGGATGTGTCCTCCATAGCTATGTATCTCTTTTTTATATAATGAAAATCATTTATGTCTTCGTTTTAAAAAAATATGTTTTTAATCTATGTTTTCTTTTCTTTTTAATATTGAAAATGTTTTTTTCTTTCAATTTTATTTTTTTTAAATATTGTTTTCCCATTTAAAAAGAAGGTGAAGGGTCAAATATCATTATCATGATTGGTTTCGATGGGCCTCATTCTACATGGTGACCCACGTTCGAACCTGTTGGGAGGAGACACCAAAAATTTAACCAACTAATGGTTGGTGTGGCCCAGGTCGGGTGCGAGCCCCGAGTGATTTTGACGACTTAAATGCCCCTGGGTCGCATTTTCTCAACCATGGGCTAGTCCCGCAAGTCACAGACACACTAGCAAACAAAAAAAAAAAATGAAGGAAAATTGAGGGCGGTTTTTTTTTTGTCCTTTTAATAATTTTATTTTTTTATTTTTTTCTTAAATATGTTTTTTTTCCATGTTTGGGTTTTTTCCTCTCTATTTTTGTCTCTTTTCTTTTATTTTTGAAAAATTTTATAATTTTGTTTGCAACCGTATTGATTTTTTGGTTATAGTTTCAAAAATGTTGCAATTTTAACCCCTCCAAAAAATTGCTACTACTAGTATCGCTTTTCAATTAAGAGATTAATTTTTAGGTTTTTTTACAACAGTGCCAATTGTTGTAGCTACAATATCAAACATGTAATTTTAACTTAAAAAAACAAAAGAGTGTTGCTGGTAGCACCACTTTTCAATTTAGGGGTTGATTTTAAGGTTTTAATTTGTAACATTGCAGGGAGTTAAGGCCATGCTTGTAAAAAGTTGTAATTTGGACTCCAAAAAGAAAAATAGGTGATTCTTGTTACACCACTTTTCGCTTTGAGGGTTGATTTTAAGGTTTTGGTTTGCAACATTACGAGATGTCAAAGCCATTGTTGAAAAACATTGTAATTTTAACTTGGAAAAGAAAATGCAATGATTCAAAGATAATCACTTTTGAATCTAAGAGTTGATTTTAGAGTTTTGATTCACAACTTGACATTGTGTTGAAGCCATCACTACAAAACCATACAATTTTAATGGATAACAAAACAATGCAATTTTGAAAACTCTACCTTTTAATTCAAGAATAAAATTTACCACTAAATACAACCTTTAAAAAATAAAACTATAAAAAAAATTCATCAAATTAATAACTACATTTAAATTTCCAACATATTCAAAACATTTCCATATTCCAAAATATAAATAAGGAGAAAAGGTTTCCTAGGAAAAGAATACCAAGAACATATATTATTCCATTATATCAATCAACAAATAAAAGACTAATTATTTTATAACCCACTAGGTCCATTACAATTAGAAAACTATGTTGATTACAATAAAACCACAAATGCATACATTTTTTCCTACTCGATTATAATAATTCATCAAATAAAATACTTACTTATTCCAATATATTTATAAAGCTATACTAATTGAATTAAAACTTTAACAAACCATATTAGAAATTTAGAAGTTCATTTCATTATTAAATTTACATGACTTTGAAGGTTAAAATAAAACCTTTATTAATACTATAACATATATACTTTAATTTAACTTTATGATTTGTGGCAATTCACACATCCAAAATACATTGGAATCATCTAGGAAGATTAAGCAAAATAGTTAATGGTGGCTATTCGTAATTAGAAACGATTTTTTCCATAAAAAAGTTGGTTGAGCTGCTGAGTCACAAATAGTCCAGGTTCACTACTCAAAATTATTATAAAAGCATCAGCCTAATATGCTCACGAGGCAGTTCTGCCTCTAGCTGCAGTAGCATAGCTTTTGACTTTCTTCTCCAACTCACTTTTATCAGCTCCGACCAACGTATCAATCTGTTTCCCATTTTTTATGAAAACAAAAGTTGGCATTGCTTGAACATTCCATGTTTCGCTCAGTTCCTGGACAACATATCAAGCCACGATTATACATAGTACAGGAACAAAACATATGAACTCCATTTTCAGTTTAAATGTTTTTTTTTTAATCTTTTCCTTTTGTTGTTCTGCATTTCCTTCTAGGTGAATCCATCATTCGTCGTAACTAGGCAATGAGATGCATCATAGGATTCTAGGTCGATCTATCTCCCTCATAGGATTTAGGAAATGAATCCTTGGACAATTCTGAAAGGATCCTAGCGGCAGGTTTAGATGTTGACTGGGTGTGGATGTAGAACTGTTATATTAGGATCGATCATAGGTCACACTCAAGTGATGGGATGTATCACAGAATAAATTTTGGATCAGTTTCCCTCCTAGGACTCCTTAAGGACCTCATAGAAGGCAGCAAAGATCATGGTAAGTAACAAAGTACTGGTTGTTATGGGACTCGGCTGGTGTCTCCAGAACATAGTTATCACCCAACTTTGCTAGGACAGTTCTGCAATTTCTGGACTTTCCAAAGAGACTTCTGTAATTTGGTCATGCCAAGCAATTTAGATGGATGGTGGACACTTTCTTCAAACAAATAAATAAATAAAGCAGCAGCTATCATCTTTCCTAAAGTTAATTGTTGTGACGCAGAAGCACAAATGAAAACAGATTCAATAGCAAATAACATAAGAAAACAACAATTACACACAAAATACAACTATTTATATGGTAAAACCCTTTAAAAAGGGAAACATTCATGGGGCAATGATAATCAGTTTTCTTATTGTTCAAGGGAGAATTACAACAGCCAAACTCACGTTTACAACCATCTCTCACAGTACTCTCACACACTTGCCATTTGGGGCTTACATAGATCTAAAACATTTCTCAAACAGTTACATAAATTTAATGTGCACCTAACCAATTCTATTTTTAGCTGATTTGGTTCAAGTGAAAAAAAAATAATAGGAACATCCAAATCTACCTATATCTTCAAAATTGATTGAGCTGGAAAACAAAATTGATTGAGCTTACACAACAATGCATCTCTAACAATATAGTCCAAAATAGAGGCCTAATTCATAGGCATGCCAACTACAAAGTTGCTAGGAATCAAGATAGCACCGAAATGAGGAATAGTGGGGTATAGATCCTTCCATTTCTATTAGATTTCACATTTGACATCTAAGATGTGGAGTACATCGATAGCAAGGCAGATGAGAAAATCAACAGCCTTACATTCTTGATCCCTTCTAATCATATGAATTCTGCACTTTAGCACACACATACACCTACCCACTAAGGAGGCCACAACATGACCCTCTCTTGTGTCGTCTTCATACGCGACCAACACAGTGATGACACAATATTTCTTTATCATCCTTCTATGCTAAACCACCTTCTTTGAGTTCCCCTAACTTAGCCTAGATGTATGACCTCTTAGGGATGTCTAGTGCTTAGGTAATGTCCTTTGACACCTTCCCTCTCTTGATCTTGGGACCTTGGTCACCGCTTTGTCTCACTTTGACCCATCAGACACTTGTTTGGAATATTTCCGTAGTCTATGGGTCTAGTTTGAAGTGCAAGCCTTTGACTAAGTCCAAAATTACTAAGGATGCTTCATTACTGGTCTGCAATGGCCCAAATCTATTTGGGTTTGCTATTTACATAATCAAATGCATCAAATCTCCCTTAACCTTTCCACGTCTCAAGGAAATAAGTGAACCACTGATTTCCCCATGATTTTGTTTCACAACTCGCAAAGCAGAGAGCTTGTTGTAGAGGGAAAACCTATGATATGACCTCAAAAACTCTTAATAAGCAGTCAAACCACATGGTTTTACTCTCTCTCTCTCTCTCTCTCTCTCTCTCTCTCTCTCTCTCATGGTTAGTTTTTCATTCACTCATGCCTTCAAGTCATTCATTTTCTTATTTATACCATTGAATTCCTCTTTGTATAAGGCCCTTGGCATATTCCCCCCCCCCTCTCATTATATTTGAATTAAATCAGTGGATGTAGCAAATCAACAAGTGGTCGAAATTACCTCTCAGCATGAGTCCCATGAATTTTTTAGCCCAAAGGATGCTAGAAATAGATCAAATCAATAGAAAATCAATGTTGTTTTGCAGCAACAAGAAGGAAAAAAAAGATAAAAATGGTGCTACAATGCCAATAATGATGCTCACTTGGATGAGTTTCCTAATATGAGCCAAGAAGATAGACCATAAAGAGCTTCTTCTTGAGTGAATTATAATGATGATAATCATTGGGATGAACTGGTCAGTGTGAGTCAAGAAGGTAGACCAAAAAGAAGTAAGACATCTAGTACAATGATTTATACTTTGATGGCTAACCTTCAAAACTCTTTTGAGCCTCAAGATTATGAAAAAGCTAAAGGTAGTCGAGAATCAAAAAAAAGGCCATGCAAGCCAAACATGAGACTTTGATGCAGAATCAAACATGGGATTTCACATAGCTACCTCCAGGGAAGAAACCCATTGATTGCAAATGGGTCTACAAATTCAAGTATAAGGTAAATGGAATGTGTAAAAATCATAAAACAAGGTTGGTTAAAAAGGGCTTTGCTAAAAAGGGAGGGAGGGATTGACTATAAAGAGACATTTTCTCCTACTACAAAAATGGGTACAATCCACTTGGTTCTAGCTATGGCAACATAGCTTTGCTAGAAACTACATTAGATGGATGTGAAGAGTGCCTTCCTCAATGGTGATCTAGAGGAACAAGTATACATGTACCAACTACAGGGATTTCATGTTCCAAGGAAGGAACATCTTGTACGTAGATGGAAGAAAGCTCTTTATGGACTAAAGAAAGCTCCCACAACATGTTACATCAAAATTGAAAAATATTTGGGAGAGAAACGATTTAGAAGATGACCTTCTAAATCCAATCTTTACGTCAAAAGAAAGAATGGTGATGTGTTAATTCTGGTGATATATCTTGATGACATCATCATCACAGAGAGCGAGGAAGGACCAATTGCAAAGGTAAAATCCAAGTTATGTTTATCTTTTAAAATAACATATTTAGGCCTCCTACATTATTGCTTAGGTCTAGAAATTTAGCAAATAAATAATCATATTTTTGTTTCACAAACAAAATATGACAAAGGTTTGTTAGATAGATTTAGGATAGAAGATTGCAAAATATCTTCTGCACCTATGGAGAAAGGGTTGAAAGTTTCAGCCAAGACTAATTCAAAGGTATTCAATGAATCAATATACAATAAACCAGTGGACAACTTGATCTATTTTACTGCCACTAGATATGACTTGAACTGTGCAGTTAGCTATATCTCCCAATTTATGCAAGCTCCAAAATTAGAGCAATGGACAGTAACATAGAGGGTGCTATGGTATGCAAAGCAAACAATGGATGTTGGCATTCTATATGGAAGAAGCAAACAACCTCAATTATCTAGCTATTCAAATTTGGGTTGGATAGGATCTATGGATGGCAAGAAGTCTACAATAGGTTATGTGTTGAGTCTTGGCACAAGGGTAGTTGATTGGACTAGCAAGTAACAACATACAGTTTCACTTCCCTCTACAAAAGCGGCATGTGAAGCAATTTGGCCTAGAAGAATGCTCATAGATTTGCAAGTTCATGTAAATGAGCCCACAATATTTTTTGTGATAACCAAGGAATTCTTAAGCTAGCAAAGAATCCAATCTTGCCTGAGCAGGCTAAACATATTGATGTGCATTGTCATTTCATGCAACAACTTGTAGAAGATGGAGAAGTTGAGCTGAAATATTGCCCAACTCACGATCAAATTATAGATATTTTCACCAAATCTCTTGACCCAAATAAATTGGAAAAATTCAAAGACAAACTTGATATAGTCTCTAAAATGACCATTAAGATGACCATTAAGAGAAAATGTTAGACTTATTTAGTTAATAATGATCATCTAAACTATAAACTTAAGCATATGAATAAAATCACTTATTAACTTAGTTTAAATCAAAATCAAAAGTTGTATTAATAACTTAAATAATATTTAAGTCATTTTAAAGCTCATGCCTATAACAACTATTCACTTGGAGTTGGAGATTTTGCCTTTGTCATTCCTTTACTGTAAAAGGATATGTGCTCTCTTCATTTCATGATATAAAGAGTCTTTCTCTCTTCCAAATTCTTCTGTTTTTGGTTTCTCTGAGTTCAGTTTTTTGGTTTCTCTGCTTGGCCTCTCAAACCTGTGACTTTCTCGTTCTCTTTGCTCCTTTCTTACTACAAAGCTTCGATATCGAAGTCATCCAGACAATAGTTCTCCATGGAGAATAGCCAGTACGCCTTCACTGCTGAATGAGAAATTTTGTATCCATACAAAGGTAGATGAATCTTCATCGAATCTAACCTCGGGTTTTGACAGTCCTTGTGTCATGGTTGTGATACCATATGCTTGATCGCCTCTATGTATGTAGCAGCACAGAAAGCATGAACCTGGTGATCAAATTATGTTATGAACCTTTCCCATATAAAGGAGCATTGAAAGCTCTCAGAAACATATCGATACCATTGATCCACACCAGATTTGAATAAAAAACCCCAACACAAACAAATAAGAGTTATCCATAAACTGCGAAAT
The DNA here is from genome assembly GCA_010110895.2 of Picea sitchensis. Classification (NCBI taxonomy): domain Eukaryota; kingdom Viridiplantae; phylum Streptophyta; class Pinopsida; order Pinales; family Pinaceae; genus Picea; species Picea sitchensis. The sequence goes on along the minus strand of SNQJ01S0003158.1, from coordinate 118,210 downwards.
CTATAACCTAGATCAACCATGATACTACTCTAGTAGTGATCTACATTTGATGCCGCAAATATCCTTAACCATAGTGCCCTGGTTCAAGTTCCGAGTCTTCTGCGGTGGCTGAAATAAAACTTATAAAAGCATAAGTCTAGGCAGAACAACTACTTCAACAATCCCAAATCGCTATGCACTTTATCCCCAAAACATGCATTGATGGGCCAAAATTTGGACATGCAATTTCATGTGTTAACAAAGAAGATGAATGGATGATGGGAAGAAAGAAATGTCATATCAAGCTCTCCTATAACTTTCCAATGAAGACTCCATAATACAATTTTGGAGTTGATATTAAAGTGTAATCATGGTGGTAGAAAGAGATTTATGAAGTTGATTCATCCCATTCAAATAAAGAATTAATTCTCTCTATGAATCTTGATACAATGTCCTCTTTCTTATAGTTAGTTTGTGTGGATCCTTCTTTACTGAAATGACAAGATGTTATAAAGAAGATTGACAAAAAGAAAAGAATTGATGATTATTTTGTAAAGGGTAAATATTAGTTGTGTACTTCATTTTCTATACTCTTGTAAGTGTAGTTTTGTATATGTACTATTGCAAGTGTTGATAGCAATGCACTTGTTTTTATGTATTGTGACATGACTTTTAAAATGTGATTTCTTATTTTAATGAATAAAAATTGTGAAAAAGAAAATACGGTTGAGCAAAATCAAACCAGCCCTTCAAGTGCACAACATTCCATAAAGAAGAAAAATTAAGCATTGCCCTTCAACACCTAAAAGGGTTGCCACATAAATGGGGAGAAAGATGGATCAATAAACATCCTAGGGGGCTTTGGCAAGTTT
>SNQJ01S0003158.1:100488-110624 GCA_010110895.2 Picea sitchensis | reverse complement strand
TCACAGAGTGGCTTAACAACACACTCCGTCACCGACTGTCCTACACCTCGGGGACTATCTATAATTAATTTTGAATCCCCTTCAATTTAGATATAATTGTGAAAACCATGGGAAAGAAATAGTTTGATCCTTTCCAATAGAGCTTCTACCTTAACTTGATTGTTGGTGGTTGTACCTATAATATAAAGAATTCTTTTACCATTTTACCTTCTTGGTTCCCTAGTTCATTCTACCAGTTCATTTAAGGTTAGGATTTCCCTTAGCAACTCCATAAAAAAATTGTTTAATTTGTTCATCCCTAGTTGGGTTCTGTGTCCTTTGCGTGTTCCTTACTTATCATACTTAAAAAGTGGGCACATATATACTTTGGTAATTGCACTTATTGTTTTATTTTCCTCACATCACTTCACAGAGCTAAGGGATGACATTAATATCCAGGCTCCTTACATTATTTTTCATTGGATGCATGGCCATATGATCCCCTTAGGTTGGCTCTTGGTGGGGTCACATCAATGTTAGATTCAATCACCATATCAGATGAGAAGTTGAGATCTACCAGCTCTTCCATCGTCAAGAGATTGAGATGGAGAAGAACTTTATATTGTGTTTCCCTATCTATTAGGTTTTGATGCCACGTATTTATGGTTTATTGCATATCTCGAGGAGTGCTCCATACCTTGCATACATTTCGAGGGAGCACCATCTTTGAGGCCATTTTGGAGGTTATGTTGGTCATAAATTATCTTGAATCAAGGTCAAAGAACACTTTTTACGAATCATCATAGGCTTTAAGGGACATGTTTGATGTTATTTTAGCATTTCAAGGAGGAATGACTACATTCCTTGGAGAGTGTTCCCTTGGAATTTATTATTATTTTTATGGGAGGTGGTTTATATGCAGTCCTCTTGATGAGCGATCTATGGAATGTGGTGGCTTGAGGAACATGTTTTTAGGGAATCCTACTTTTAAGGGGTGGTTGTAACCACCATTTCCCACTTTTGCACATATACCAAGGCAACATTAAATGCATAGCCACTTTGAGTCCACTTTTGTATGCATGCCAAGAAGTGGTTACATTTATTAAGGATCACTCCACATATTTTTTCAGATGTCCCTAGAATGCTCCATCTTGAGGGCTTATTTGGAGGACATGCAATGGTCATGCAGATGAATTCACACTTGAAGCACATATGTTGAGTATGCCCTATCTTGAGGGTTGTTATAACAACCAATGGACCATCTCTTGTGCATTTTTCTATGATATATTCATTATAGGAGCACATATACCTATGAGATCCACTTTATGAGGGAGTTGTTGCCACTATTGGAGGAGCACCCTAACCTTAATGAAGCCACTTGGAATCATTGCATCATCCAAAGGAGAAGTAATACCCTACCTTAATGAGAACTGCCATTGACTAGGCATTTATCATTATTTTATTTGGAGTGGTTACCTAGTAGCTATCTTGAAGAACACTCCAAGGAGAATGCCAAGACAAGTGGCACACCAAAACCTAAACCATGGTCGAAGAAAAATCCTTCATGGAGTATTTTTGGGTAGGAAGGTGACAATTGGCATCAAGATTCATTCCAATATTCTTCCATACATATTTTATTACTTTTTGAGTGCCTAGCATTGAGGGGCCTTTATGACATATATTTTAATATTGAAAGAAGTGGATTTAAGTCCTCTTTATTTTATTGTAAGGATATCTTGAGCTGAATTGTATATAAAGAGTATCTCTCTCAATTGGAAAGCATGGTTGGATTGATATGGAGATCCCCTTTAAGTTTGGTCGAATATCTAGTGGAGGTTAAATTTAAAGGGATTGTAAGTGTGAGGTTCATCATCGTTTTTTGCATTTTCATGGATGCATTTGATTGTTGAAGTTACTCTTGTGCATCTATTGCAATGATCTTTTTAAGAAGGAAATTTTTGTTCCAATAAGAAGGAATTAGGTTGAGGTGAAACTCTCCTTGTGACTTGTTGTTCATCGTTTTTTCAATATTGGGTTTGGTATATGTCATTTATGTGAAAGGATAATGCTAGCTTCTATTGTTCAATGGTTGCATGTTATTCTAGTTGATTTGTGATAGTTGAAGTGGTGCACATTTGGAAGGGTCCCTTCTTTAATTTATACATATTAAAGAGTCCATGTGGTCGGTTAGGGAATGTTTGTAGCAACTTAACTGATCCGGATTATTTTCATAATGAAGTGAAGGAAAAGATATAACAATGAAATATATAGAGATATTACAATAAACACAGAGGTACAATAATTCATATGGATAAGTGGCTCAAAGTCTTTGATACCCAGCTTGGTGCACAAGGTGTGGAAGGTATTTGTAAACTTAGACAATATTTGGCCCCTCTCTTGATGCAGTGTGGTTCATCTCATGTATTGGTCATCATAGTTTCTGACACGGTAATATCACTCCTTCACCGCATCCATAAAAATATCCCAAGTGGGCTCGGCCCCAAATATTCCAAACTCCTTTGTGGATTTTTTCTTCAAGTAAGTTTCCCACCAATGTTTGACATGGGGGAGATCCCTAAGGAGTGGAAAGGTGATATGCTCTCTATCAGAAAAATTGTGAACAAAGAAATAACATTCTAGCAAATTCAACCATTTTTCCAAAGCATCTGCATCGATCTAACCTTCAAATATGGGAATATCAAAATTAACTTGTACCTTGAATGGGGCAGCATCTCCAAAGAGACTACTTGACTAAGATGTGTCTGTTATTGTTGGCAATCATTGACGGATTTGGGAGAAATTCTCCAACATCTCGTTCCTTTGTTGCACGAGGGATTAAGTGAGAAACAAATTGATGGGATCTTCTTCTCCCTCGTCTCTCTTCTCTTCCACCGTGGGAGCCCTCTTGGGCTGGAGAGAGAGGTTTTCATCCAGAGAAACTAGCTTGAGACCCAACTCTCTATACCCTAACCTTGTTGGGGACATGCACTAAGAAACGAAAAGGAGTAACCTGATTTGATACCACTTATCTGGATTATTTTGAGAGAGAAATGAAGGTAGAGATATAACAATGAAATATAGAGAGATATTTCAATAAACAAAGATATACAAAAATGCATGATTTTTATTAAACACGGAAATGTACAAAAACTGTAAAAATACAGAGTGAATGACTCGTTAGAATGGTGGGAGCTTATCTCTCAGAAGATATGTCATGGCTACACTCATTCACAAGAAGAATATGATTCTTACAATGAGGCTTTAGAGGCATTTTTAACATAAATAAAATCCAAAACCTTAATCTTGGAAGATGAAACGCCAAAAGATTTGCAGGCCCCGATGGGGGTACTTAATACGTCAACTTCCCAAGGGCGTAACTTTTGCATACAATCTTTCTTAGGGGTGAACGATAGCTCGTTGGAAAGGTATATATGAGGACTACATATTTTGTAGCTGCATAATATATAAATGCACTGGTGATACTATGGTGGACCCAAAAAACATTGTTTAGGGCCTCAAAACGGCCCCGGAAATTTAGGACCCGAAAAGTTGTAGAAACACTACAAAGGTGGAAACCCTTGTTTTGAGCCAGTGGAATAGGTGGGTGGCCATTGATTTCCACCTAGATTATTCTTCCGCACTTAGCAAGCAATGGTCTCCATTGAGTCAAGTTCTCGGGGAAGATTTGGCTAAATATGAACCTTGTTGAGATGCTTTCCCCACTGAAGAAGTTGTTCTCCTTAGATTTTTGAAGGTTTTTATGAACCTGTTGGTTGAGGGGTTGGTTTCGTTCAACCAATATAATTGATCTTCCTAAGTGTGGGAGAAATTTGTCGGTGAATATGCAGCATGAATAGAATGAATAGATTTGTTATAATTTCACTTGACTGGACAGTGTGGAGGCACCCCCATAAGTGTGGTAAGAATATCTTGGTGCTCTTCTACAATCTTGTTGATCTACTTCTATTGGATAGAAGGGTCTTGGGCCGAGGCTACGATGATTGCAATGTCCCTATATTTTGAATAGATCATGAAGAGGATAAACTTTGTGGTATGGGATATTACTTTGCGGCACTGTTTTGTCGAGACAATAGTCAGAACTACCTCTGGTAGTTTGTAGAGATGACCCCCCAAAGTAACAATGATGCTACGGGGTCGAGACTCATAAACAACATGGAACTTCCATATATGCCTCGTCTAACAGAACATCACATACTTCTAGTGGAGCGACATCACACAATACTTCATCCTTGAAGGGATTGATGTCGTATGATAGGCGGCACTGTTGGTTAACGCAAATATCTCGTCCCTGGTGAAGCCATATGATGTTGAATGGATGCAGGTGTGGTGTTGTCATCAAATCCAATTGTTTCATGACCTCTGTTGGGATGAGGTTCTTCTCTATTCCGCTATAAATAATAAAATGCAGTGGGGTCCCCTTCACCCACATATGTGAATGTAAGAGGTGCTCCCCCTCCTTAGAATCCTCTGGTTCTTCTGGTTGGATTGTTGTGGTTGTGGCAGTAGCAGTGGGTTCTGACTCAATGATATGTCTCCTTTTATTATTGTCTAAATCAGAGTCTGAGTCTAGGCTTGACTCTATTTCTTTGAGCTCGGCCACCAATGATTGTTTTGAAAGACATTTATCGTTGTTGTGCCAAGGGATTTTGTGGAAGTCACACCACTTTCCAGTGTCCTTTTTCATCTTCTTGTTACCCTTCTTCTATTACGGCTTGGATTGGTGGTCTTGAGGTTGGTTGTTCTGTGAGTTATGGATTCCTTTACCATACTTTGGTTGTTGCAGATTTGCAGACCCGAACTCCTGCTTGTTTTGCTGCTTAAATTTTTTCTCTATTTTGACAACATATCGATAAGCAACTCTCAGTGATGAAATGTCCAGAAATTACATTTCGGTTTGGATGTATCTATGTAGAGCCCCATGGTATTTTAGAGTCAGATTTCGCTCAGATTCATTCATACCCAACTTGGTGTGCAGCGTATGGAAGGTATTTGTGAACTCCGACATTGTTTGGCCCCTCTCTTGATGCAGCGTGGTCCATCTCATATACTGGTAATCTTAGTTTCCCACATGGAAATATTTCTCCTTGACCACATCCATAAAAAAATTCTCAAGTGGGCTAAGCCCCAAATATTCCAAACTCCTCTGTGGAATGTTTCTCCTAGTAATTTTCCCACCAATTTTTTACACAGGGGAGATCCTTAAGGAGAACAAAGGTGATATTTTCTCTGTAAAAAAATTGTGAACTGAGAAATAACCTTCTAGAAAAATCAACCATTTTTCAAAAGCATATACATCGATCTAACCTTCAAATACAGGAATATAAAAATTAACTTGTACCTTGAATGGTGAAGCATCTCCAAAGCAACTACTTGACGAAGACATGCATGTTATTGTCAGCAATCGTTGAAGGATTTGGACAAAATTATCCAACATCTCGTTCCTTTGTTGTGCAAGAGCTTCCACGAGAAATAGTTTGATGGGATCTCCTGGTCACTCGTCTCTATTATCTTCCTCCATGGGAGGCCTCTTGGGCTAGTGAGATGTTAATGAATGAAGCTATGTGAGACATTCTCCATATTACAAACCTGTGAGATGTGGATCATTGCAGCTATGCGAGTCTTTCTCTTAGGTTACAAACCTGAGAGAAAGCCCCTAAGAAGGGTATGTGGTTCCTACCTAAGACAGATCTAGGAATTTAGAGATGACCTCCTCCATTCAGAGAGTTGAGAAGAACTCCAGATGAGTATCCAGTGGGAAAGGCGATCTGTTGAGTTAGACGTGCCTGTGGCTGAGCATAAGGTGAACGTGTGAAATCCCAAAGTGTTGGGTGCATCGTCATGTGAATAGAAATGAATATGATGTATTAGCCTCCTCTAAGAAACAGATTTGATGAGAGAACTCAAGATGATTCTCCTATGTGAGGAAGTGGGAATGAATATCTATAGAGTGGACGTGCATGTGGACGAGCACAGGTGAACGTGTGAAGATCTGGTTCTTTTGTGTAATGCAGTAAACCAGAGATATGACATACCTATGGATGTGCCCCTAGTGGATGAGCACTAGTGGGTGTATCAGATCCTTTGCTATATATTGTTCAAGAGTCAAACCTACCTATAACCCTAATTTTTATGTAAAGGGTACAGGTCGGCCCCACCTTAATGTGATTAACAATAAATGTAAAAGATAATTAATATGGTTAATATTAATTATAACAATTATTATTATTATTATTATTATTATTATTATTATTATGTGACTTAGAGAGGTCAGCCTTGTTGATCCAATAGACACTTCAGTTGACAAGTTTAGGTTAGTATAAGTAAAATTAAAATCCCCATTGTGGAAATATATCTTTTTGGTGAGTTTGGAAATTTCAGCAAGTACATCTACTTGGGAAAAGGTGTGCACCTCTCTTGGGCGCTAGTCTTCTAGGGTTTGAGCACCCTCTTGTGTGCTAGGTCTTTCTTGGTGGTGAAGGTATTTCTCTTGAAGAATGTAGAAAATGATTTGGTTGGGTTTTCTTCCCTTGTTGAGAAGGGTTTCCCGAGATGCTTCTTGTGTTCTTGTGCTTCGTGTTTCTTCTTGTGATCTTGGTTGCTGCAGCATTATTTTCTATGGTTAAGTTAAATGCTAAAATGGAATGAACTTCATGCTTAACCTAGATTATTAAAAAATCAACATGGTATCAGAGTGTAGATCTTGAAGAACCCATTGCACAAGCATCTACCAGTCTTCTCTCTTTTCTACAGAATCGTACGACCCTCCTAGGGTTTCCAAAAAATACGTATGGCCTTCCTTATGAGGTGTTCTTAAACACTTGAATGTTGGGGACAATTTTGTCATATGAGAGTACGGCCTCCTCCAACGCATCTCTAGAGACTCTCAGAGTGACATTCTGAGCATTTTGAAATTTTGGCCCTAGGGTTTCTAGGGTTTCACCAATTTTTGCAGAAATTTCAGAATTAGGTTTTCTACAAACTCATTGAAGGAGATCTTCAGCTCACCAGTGTTCTCCTATCTTTCAAAGTCTTATTTTTGGCAGTCATAAGTCCAATAAAACCTAAAAGTGATAGCCTAGCCTAGCCATTAGGTTTTCTGGCCTAGTTGAAAAGGGTCGTGAAGAATCTAAAATTATGATGAACAAAACTATGATGGAAGATAAATGAATCAAGCAACTTCAAAGTTATTGAAAGAAAAGACCTCAGAGGAAGAGTTATTTTGGGCAATACAAAAGGGTTTACCAAAGACAACTATCAATGAATGGAAGGAAGATGACGTCAGGACAAGGAAGCCAATCACCTACTCAACCCCTTACATTGAAAGGCCAGCTTCAAAATAACAAAGATGACAAAAGGTGACACCATGACTATCTTCTTCATAAAAATCTCAGAGGATAGAGATCAACCAAGATCCATTGGAGAAAACATATCAACATCCTCAGGTATTCACTTGTATATATTATTTGTATCATTATCATGAGGGAAATTGCAGGAGGAAGGAACCTTTGCTAAAGTCATGGATCTAGAGGGATCTCAGTGCATTCAGAGGAACAACACACTCAAAGTAAAGACTCCAGGTTTGATTGTTGTAATTGGAATTCCTCTAACCTATATTTCTATAAGTTTTCCACATTACAAGTAGGTGTTGTAGTTGTGACAACATTCCTTAAATTGTTTTGATTCTAGAGATGTACTCATTATTCTCCTTTAGGAGATATTCTTGTGTTGGTTCTTTTTTTTTATTTTTCCAGATAGGTTAACAAGAAAAGGAAGATGTTTATCCTTCAAAGGAAGCCACTTGACTCACAAGGAGTCAAAAATATTTGAGAAAGAGGAAGAATAGAACCATCATTGAGGGAACCCATGCAATAAAGCATGATCAAAATCCTTCTATGATTCTATGGGAAGAAGCATGCATGCAACAATATATGTTTAGAACAAGAGTCTTTGCCATACCTTGAAAAACACAACTCTTGAAAAATCCTCCACCAGAGTGAAGCCCAATATTGAACACTTCAGGATATTTGGGTGCCCAATGTATTTTCGTGTACCCAAAGAGAAGAAGTCCAAGCTAGATCCTTTAGAAAGAAATGATACAGTGAATCTTCAAAGACATTCCAGATCGACATCCCTAGTCAGAGACAAATTGAGATAAGCAAAAATGTTGTCCTTGAAGAAGAGATAGTATTTCAAAGACCCAGAGAATCTTAAATGGAGATTGACAGTGAGACAATACCTTCTACCCCTTCAGCAGTCCAGAGGGAGACATACATTATTCCAGTTGATATGTTCAGAGATATTGTAGTAGGGCATAAAATTCCTACCCAGACTCACTTTGCAAGAGGTAGAGAAAAATACAAGCCTCTCAAGGCACATCTCAAGAAAGCGAAAGAGATTTTCAAGCTATCCTTCAGTCATGAGCCACTCCATTTATGTTGATCCTCCTTGTCTTAGAGAAGCAACAAGAGAACATGTATGGAAAGATTCCATAACAAAAGAATACCAACATATCTTAAAGAATGATGTATAAGATATTAGTCAGGGACCAGAAGGGAAGTCTATGATAACTTCCAAGTGGATCTATAAGATCAAGCATGCAGCTGATGAAAGTGTCAAGAAATACAAAACTATATCTATAGTCAGAGGTTTCTCATAAAGAGAGGGAGTTTTCTATGATGAGACACTTGACCTAGTGAACCTAATACACTTCCATCTGTACTACCATCCATGAGTTCAAAACTATATCAGATAATAAGATTCTTGATGAGTTTGGATTTCAGCAAGAGTGTTGTTTATCCAAACCTATATCATTATAGTGTTGGTGATGAAAGCCTGATCCTAATGAATTATTTAGAAAGTGTTGTTTTTGGATACAAGTAATCCTTGACTTTTGAATTCGAGATGAAGAATCTGAGTATGGTGCACTACTTCTTGGGACAAGAAGTATGACAGAGGATCGATAAGATTTTCCTGATTCAAGGAAAATATACAGTGAAAATATTAAATAAGTTCAGTATGACAGAATGCAAAATCCACCGTGATGGATTTAAAGAAGAAGATTGATCATGATTCAGATGAGACTGATCCACAATTGATTGGATCACTAATGTATCTGGTTAACACCAGACTTGATTCATGCCATGCAGTGAATGTGCCTAGTCATTTAATGAGTCAACCAAGACAGACTCATTAGACAACAACAAAACATGTATTGAGATATATACGAGGAACAATTGGATATGGCCTGAGATATGCCTCCAGTATGAACTTGAGTTTGCAGGATATGCCGATTCAGATTGAGCAGAAAGTACAGTGAATCGGAAAAGCACATTCGGCTGATGTTCTATCGTGAATTTTTCCATGGTTTCCTAATGCAGCAGGAAACAAAACTCTGTAGCCTTGAGTACCACAGAGGCAGAGTATATAGAATCAAGTGTGCAAAGAAATGTGGCTTCACAAGCTTTCGACAGATTTACTTGACCATGAGATGGATCCTATGATGATAACCAAGAGCCACAAGTAAAGCTCCTTGAGAAACCAATGTTTCCTGATGGATCGAAATACAATGAGATGAAATATCCTTATATCAGAGGTATGATGCAGAGGAAAATTGTACACATGCAATACCTTCCTACACATGAGCAGATTGCAAATATTTTCACCAAATTAACTTCGTGAAGAATGGCTCCCTAGTTGAGAGGGAGTGTCGATAACTCCAGCCAAGACAAAATTCAAAATACATATGTGTGAGACTTGGCATGATAAAGAATGCATCCCTAGCTAAGAGGGAGTGTTAATGAATGCATCTATGTGAGACATTCTCCAGCTTACAAACCTGTGAGATATGGATCATTGCAGCTATGTGAGTCTTTCTCTTAGCCTACAAACCTGAGAGAAATCCCCTAAGAAGGGTACGCGGTTCCTACCTGAGACAGAGCTAGGAACGTAGAGATGACCTCCTCCATTCAAAGAGTTGAGAAGAACTCCAGATGATTATCCAATGGGAAAGGTGATCTGTTGAGTTAGATGTGTCTATGGCTGAGCACAAGGTGAACGTGTGAAATCCAAAACCGTTGGGTGCATTGTCATGTGAACATAAATGAAGATGATGTATTAGCCTCCTCTGAGCAACAGAG
>SNQJ01S0003158.1:71833-100438 GCA_010110895.2 Picea sitchensis | reverse complement strand
GTGAATGAGCACAGGTGAACGCGTGAAGATCTGGTTCTTCTATGTAATGCAGTAAACCAGAGATATGACATCCCTATGGATGTGCCCCTAGTGGATGAGCACTAGTGGGTGTATCAGATCCTTTTCTATATATTGTTCAAGAGTCAGACCTGCCTGTAACCCTAGATTTTATGTAAAGGGTACAGGTCGACCCCACCTTAATGTGATTAATAATAAATGTAAAAGATAACTAATCTGGTTAATATTAATTATAATAATAATTATTATTATAATGTGACTTAGAGAGGTCGGCCCTGTTGAGCCAATAGACACTTCAGTTGACAGGTTTATGTTAGTATACGTAAAAGTAAAATCCCCATTGTAGAAATATATCTTTCTAGTGAGTTTGGAAATTTCAGAAAGTACATCTACTTGGGAAAAGGTGTGCACCTCTCTTGGGAACTAGTCTTCTAGGGTTTGAGCACCCTCTTGTGTGCTAGGTTTTTATTGGTGGTGAAGGTCTTTCTCTTTAAGAATATAGCAAAGGATTTGGCTGGGTTTTCTTCCCTTGTTGAGAAGGGTTTCCCAGGATACTTCTTGTTTTCTTGTGCATGGTGTTTCTTCTTGTGATCTTGGTTTCTACAAAATTATTGTCTATGGTTAAGTTAAATGCTAAAATGGAATGAAATTCATGCTTAACCTAGCTTATTAAAAAATCAACATGAGAGTGGTTTTCCTCAAGAGAAACTAGCTCGAGACCCAACTTTCAAAATTAACAAGGGAATATCAAAATTAACTTGTACCTTGAATGGGGCAGCATCTCCAAAGCAATTGCTTGACGAAGACACGCGTGTTATTGTCGGCAATCATTGAACGATTTGGACAAAATTCTCCAGCATCTCATTCCTTTGTTGTGCGAGGGATTCCATGAGAAACAATTTGATGGGATCCCATGGTCCCTCGTCTCTCTTCTCTTCCTCCATGGGAGTCTTCTTGGGCTAGAGAGAGTGTTTTTCCTGAAGAGAAACTAGCTCGAGACCCAAATTTCTATACCCTAACCTTGTCGGTGACGTGCTTTAAAAATTGAAAATTAGTAGTATGTTATGATACCACTAATCCATATTATTTTGAGAAATAATTGAAGGCATAAATATAACAATGAAATATGCATATATATTGCAATAAATACAGAGATACAATAATGCACAATTTTTGTTAAAGACGAAAATGTACATAAATTATAAAAATACAAAGTGAATGACTTGCTAGAATGGTGGCATCTTATCTATGAAAAGAGATGCAATGGATATGCTTATTTTCAAGAAGAAGATGATGTTTACAATGAGGATCTAGAGTAATTTTAAACATAAATAAAATCCAAAACCCTAACCCCATAAAATGAAACTCCAAAAGTTTTGCGAGCCCGAATGGGGGAAGTTGATACGTCAACCTTCCAAGGGCGTAATGTTTGCATACGATCTCTTTTTTGGGTGCAGGATAGCTCATTGTAAAGGTCTATCCAAGAAAAAAACATTTTTCTATCACATTGTGGGTAGATCCGACAATGTGATTATGGAGAGCCCTAAGAACATTGTTTAGGGCCTCAAAACAGCCTTAGATGTTTAGGACCCAAAAATTTGTAGAAAAACTTCCAAGGTGGAAACCCCTGTTTTGAACCAGTGGAATAGGTGGGTGGCCACCTATTTACTCCTGGATCATTCTCCCCCCCCCTTAGGAATCAATTGTCTCCATTTCTTAAAGTTCTCGGGGAAGCTTTGGATAAATATGAACCTTGTTGAGTTGCTTTCCTTGCTGAAGAAGTTTTCATGCTTAGCTTGTTAAGGGATGTTATGAACCTGTTATTCGAGGGGTTGGATTCATTCAATCGATATATTTGCATGATCTTCCTAAGTGTGAGAGAAATATGTCAGGGAAGATGCAACACAAATATCATGAATGGATATGTTATAACTTCGCTTTACTAGACAGTGTTGAGGCACCCCGATAGGTGCAGTAAGAATATCTTGATGCTCTTATGCAATCTTGTTGATTTGCTGATGTTGGATAGAAGGGTCTTGGGCTAAGGATGTAGTGATTGTAGTGTCCTTCTCTTCTGAACATATCATGAAGAGGATAAACTTTTTGGTATGAGAGATTACTTTGCGACACTATTTTGTTGGGAGAGTAATCAGAACTACCTATGGTATCCTGTAGAGTTGATCCCCTAGAGTAACAATGACGCTAAGGGTTCGAGAACCATAAAAAACATGGTGCTTCCACATATATGGTTGGTATAAAATAAAATCATAGAATTACAGTAGGGAACATCACATAGTATAGCATCCTTGAAGGGCTTGATTTCATATGACAGGTGGCACTACCGGCTAACAAGAAGATCTCATCCCTGGAAAAGCCATCCAATGTTGTATGGATGCAAATGTGGTGTCGTCAAAAAATCCAAATATTTGACGACCTCTACTGAGATGAGGTTCTTTTGTATTCTGCTATCAACAATAAAATGGAACAAGGTCCCCTTCACCCACATCTATGAATGGAAGAGGTGCTCCCCCTCTTCAGGATCCTCTGGTTCTACTGGTTGGATTGTTGCGATTGTGAGGGTCGCAGTGGGTTCTGCATCAATGATATGTCTCCTTTTATTATTGTCTGAATCAAAGTTTGATTTGGGGCTTAACTCTATTTCTTTGAGTTCAGCCACCAATGATAATTTTGAGTGACATTCATCGATGTTGTGCCAAGGGTTGTTATGGAAGTTGCACCACTTCCTAGTTTCAAGAGAAACTAGCTCGAGACCCAACTTTCTGTACTTTGACCTTGTCAGGGACATGCACTAAGAAATGAAAAGGATTAGTTTTCTCTGATACCAATGATTCAAATTATTTTGAGAATGAAATGAAGGCAAAGATATAACAATGAAATATACAAAGATATTGCAATAAACACAGAGATACAGTAATGCATGATTTTTATTAAAGACAAAAATGTACAAAATCTGTAAAAATATAGAGTGAATGACTCATTATAATGGCGTCAACTTATCTCTGAGAAGAGATGTGATGGATATGCTCATTTGCAATAAGAAGATGATGTTTAAAATGAGGCTCTAGAGGCATTTTTAACATAAAGAAAATCCAAAACCCTAACCCCAGAAGATGAAACACCAAAAGGTTTGTGGGCCCTGATGGGAATAGTTGATATGTCAACCATAGTTTTAAAACTGGAAATGGTCGAGGGTCCAACCAGAACTAGTAATGAACCGGTCGAACTAGTTTCAGTGAACCAGTTTTTTAAAAAATACATAAAATATTTAAATTTTAACGAAAAAAAATAAAATTTTAAGATTTTAAATCATGTTTCCAAAGCATTAGAGACAATTAGAGACAATGTATGCAAATTTTTCTCATGAATATATAAAAATGGCACCAAGTACAATACATATCTAGATATCGGAACATAAATACATAATCAAGGAGGCTCTAAATAGCCTCTACAACAAAAAATATCATACTAACAAGAGTCAACACTACAAGTCACTATCTCATTGATCAACATCATCAAAGATTGATTATCACTACTGCTAGAAGTATAAATGGCATGAGCATCCTCTCCCTCGACATCATCATATGTCTCTGACTCAAACTCAAACTCAGCCTTAGACTCATCATCATCAGGGACATCTATGACTATAGGCTTTGAAGTTGCACTAGCTGGTGACGAGCAGTTCCTAAAGGTTCACCTAAGTTGAAGGGAAACACATGATGGGTCTGCAACTGTCATCAAGAATATTGGGAATATCCATGACGTCTTTAATCCTAGTAGTGCTCATGATGTAAGTTTTAAACCTGTGAAGTAAAGCAATGCATATAGATTCTTAAGAAAAACAAAATTTAATCAATGGCTCATTCACATAGTACACAGAGATTTATACTGAAACCCTCAACCGAGAAAACCTTTCTTATATTCATTATATTGAATTTCACCATTCACCATACAATATATAAAATGTTTTTTAGGTATTCCGTAGATACCAAAACCCTAATCCCTTAATCCAGGATTAATTTACAAAACCGCTAAAAATAGCATAATCCATTAATCTGTGATTAATTTACAAAACCGCTTAAAATAGCAAAACCACCAAAAAATTGGTGCTGCTCGAACATCATACAGAATAAGGGGCATACCCACTTTGGGACCCTCCTCAGAAAGCTATGGACACGGCACATACAGAGAACTAGTATGAGGGATCGTCAGACGTAGTTGTCATATCTGATGTGCCCACACACACACATGCAAAGAATATAACACATACCCAACACATGATAGGGAAAAAAGAGCTAATCCATGTAACAAAACCGATCAATTTATGACAAAACCAGTCGGTTTGGTACTAAACCGGCTGGTTTAGTACCAAATCGGTTAGTTTCGTCATAAAATACTCGGTCAGTTCAGTTTATTGACCGGTTCAAACCTATCGGCCATCAAACCAGTAAAATTGGTCAGTTTCGCTTATGATTCGTCGGCTTTTAAAACATTGACGTCAACTTCCCAAGGGTGTAACGCTTGCATGCAATCTTCATTTCGGGTGCACAATAGCTCATTGGAGAGAAATATCTGAATGTTGCACATTTTTCAATCACACATGGGCTAAAGCCTACAGTGTGACTATGGCAGGCCAAACAAACTCTATTTAGGGCCTCAAAATGACCCTGAAAGTTTAGGACCCGAAAATATGTAGAAAAACTGCCCAAGTGGAAACCCATGTTTTAAGTGAGTGGAATAGGTGGGTGGCCATTGGTTTCCACCTAGATCATTCTTCACCCCTTAGGAAGTAATAGCCTCTATTGCTTCAAGTTCCTGGATAAGCTTTGGATAAATCTGAACCTTGGTGAGTTTCTTGCCTTACTGAAGAAGTTGTTCTTCCTATCTTGTTGAAGGTTGTTATGAAATTGTTTTTGGAGGGGTTGAATCTATTCAACCGATATAGTTGCATGATCTGCCTGAGTGTGGGAGAACTCTTTCAGTGAATAAGCATCATAAATACCGTTAATGGATTTGTTATAACTTCACTTGATTAGACAGTGTGAAGGCACACCTATAGGTGAAGTAAGAATATCTTGGTGCTCTTCTGCAATCTTTTTGGTCTGTTTCTACTTAATAGAAGGGTATTGGGATGAGGATGAAGTGATTGAAATTCCCTTCTCTTCTGAACATATTGTAAAGAGGCTAAACTTTACAGTATGAGAGATTACTTTATGACATTGTTTTGTCGGGACAATAGTCATAAGTACCTTTGATATCTTGTAGAAGGGACAAAGTAATAATGATGCCTAGGGGTCAAGACTCATAAGAAACATGGCACTTCAACATATATGGTTGTCCTAATATAACATCATAGACTTCTAGTGGGACAACATCACACAATACCTCATCCTTGAAGGGATTGATTTCGTATGACAAGAGACACTACTGGTTGACACGAATATCTCGTCCCTAGTGAAGCCATCTGATGTTGTATGGATGTGGGTGTGGTATTGTTGGAAAATCCAACTTCCTGACAACCTTTGTTGCGATGAAGTTATTATGGCTTCTTCTATAAACAATAAAATGTAGTGGGGTCCCCTTCACCCACATCCGTGATTGGAAGAGGCGCTCCCACTCCTCAAGATCCTTTGGTTGTTCTAGTTGGATTGTTGTGGTTGTGACAATAGCAGTGGGTTCTGCATCAATTATATGTCTCATTTTATTATTATCTAAATCAAAGTTTGAGTCAGGGATCGAATCTGTTTCTTTGACCTCGACCACCAATTATTGTTTTGAGCGACATTCATCGGTGTTGTGCCAAGGGATTTTGTGGAAGTTGCACCACTTCCCAGTGTCCATTTTCATATTCAAATTACCCTTATTTTCTTGTGTCTTGGACTGGTGGTCTTGAGGTTGGTTGTTCTATGAGTTAAGGCTACATTTATCATACTTCGATTGCTACAATTTGTAGACCCAAACTCCCTCTTGTTCTGCAACTTAAATTTATGCTCAATTTTGACAACATAACGATAAGGAGCTCCCTAGTGATGAAATGTCAAGAAACTTCATTTAAGTTTGGATGTATCTTTGTAGAGCCCTGTGATATTTTAGAACTATATTTCACTCGAAGTATTTGATACCCATCTTGGTGCGCAAGGTATGGAAATTTATTTTGAACTCCGACACTGTTTGGCCCCTCTCTTGATGCAGTGTGGTCCATCTCATGTATTGGTCATCAAATTTTCCCACAGGGTAATATTTCTCCTTGACCGCATCCATAAAAAAATCCCAAGTGGAATCGACACCAAATATTCCAGACTCCTCTTTGAATTTTTTCTCCCAGTAAGTTTCCCACCAATGTTTGACATGCGGGAGAGCCTTAAGGAGCGCAAAGGTGGTATTTTCTCTGCTGGCAAAATTGTGAATAGAGAAATAACCTTCTAGCAAATTCAACCATTTTTCCAAAGCATCTGCATCGATTTAACCTTCAAATACATTAATATCAAAATTAACTTGTACCTTGAATGGGGTAGCATCTCCAAAGAGACTATTTGACGAAGACGGGCATGTTATTGTCGGCAATCGTTGAAGGATTTGGAAAAAATTCTCCAACATCTCATTCCTCTATTGTGTGAGGAATTCTGCGAGAAACAACTTGATGGGATATTTTTCTCCCTCATCTCTCTTCTCTTCCACCATGGGAGTCCACTTGGGCTGGCGAGAGTGGTTTTCCTCAAGAAAAATTAGCTCAAGACCTAACTCTCTATACCTTGACCTTGTCAAGGACATGCAGTAAGAATCGAAAAGGAGTAGCCTACTCTAATACCACTGATCCATATTATTTTGAGAATGAAATGAAGACAGAGATATAAAAATGAAATATACAAATATATTTAAATAAACATAGGGATACAATAATGCACGATTTTTATTAAAGATGGAAATGTACAGAAACTGTAAAAATACAGAGTGAATGACTTGCTAGAATTATGGAATCTTATCTCTGAGAAGAGATGTGATGGCTATTCTCATTCGCAAGAAGAATATGATGTTTACAATGAGGCTCTAGAGGAATTTTAAACATAAATAAAATCCAAAACCCTAACCCCAGAAGATGAAACGCCAAAAGGTTTGTGGGCCCCAATGGGGAAAGTTAATACGTCAACTTCCCAAGGGCGTAACATTTGTATACGATCTCCATTTTGGGTGCAAGAGTTCTCATTGTAAAGGTATATCCAAGGAAAACACATTTTTCTATCACATTGTGGGTAGAACTTACAATGTGATTGTGGCGAGCCCCAAAAACATTGTTTATGGCCTCAAAACGACCTTAGAAGTTTAGGACCCGAAAAGTTGTAGAAAAAATTCCAAGGTGGAAACCCCTGTTTTGAGCCAGTGGCATAGGTGGGTGGCCACCTATTTCCTCCTGGATCATTCTTACCCCCTTAGGAATCAATGGTCTCTATTGCGTCAAGTTCCCAGGGAAGCTTTGGATAAATATCCTTGGTGAGTTGATTGCCTTGTTGAAGAAGTTGTCATGCTTAGCTTGTTGAAGGATGTTATGAACCTATTATTCAAGGGGTTCGATTCGTTCAACTGATATAGATACATGATCTTCCTGAGTATGAGAGAACTATGTCATGGAATATGCAACATAAATATCATGAATGGATTTTTTATAACTTCTCTTGAATGGACAATGTTGAGGCGCCCCTGTAGGTGCAGTAAGAATATCGTGGTGCTCTTATGCAATCTTGTTGATCTTCTTATGTTGGATAGAAGGGTATTTGGCTAAGGATTTAGTGATTGTAGTGTCCTTCTCTTCTGAACATATCGTGAAGAGGCTAAAATTTGCAGTATGAGAGATTACTTTGCATCATTGTTTTGTCGGGAGAGTATTCAGAACTACCTATGGTATCCTGTAGAGTTGATCCCCTAGAGTAACAATGATGCTATGGGTTCAAGAATCATAAACAACATGGTGCTTCTACATATATGGTTGGCCTAACAAAACATCATAGAATTAAATTGGGGAACATCACATAATATCACATCCTTGAAGGGCTTGATTTCGTATGACAGGTGGCACTACTGGCTAACATGAAGATCTCGTCCCTGGAAAAGCCATCCAATATTGTATGGTTGCAAATGTGGTGTTGTCAAAAAATCCAAATACTTGAAGACCTCTTCTGAGATGAGGTTTCTTTGGATTCTTCTATCAACAATAAAATGGAGTGGGGTCCCCTTCACTCACATCTATGAATGGAAGAGGTACTCCCCCTCTTCAGGATCCTCTCATTCTACTGGTTGGATTGTTGCGGTCGTGAGGGTAACAGTGGGTTCTACATCAATGATATGTATCCTTTTATTATTGTCTAAATCAGAATCTGAGTCGGGGCTTGACTCTGCTTCTTTGATATAAGCCACCAATGATCATTTTGAGTGACATTCACCAGTGTTGTGCCAAGGGATGTTATGGAAGTTGCACCACTTCCCAGTGTCCTTTTTCCTCTTCTTGTTGCCCTTATTTTCATGCGGCTTGGAATGGTGGTATTGATATTTGTTGTTCTATGAGTTAGGGTTTCCTTTACCATACTTTGGTTTCTTTGGATTTTCATACCCGAACTCCCGCTTGTTCAACTGCTTAAATTTCAGCTCGATTTTGATAGCATATCGATAAGCGACTCCCAATGATGAAATGTCCATAAATTCCATTTTGGTTTGGATGTATATTTGTAGAGCCCCATGGCATTTTAGAACCAGATGTCGCTCAGATTCTTTGATACTTAGCTTGGTGCACAAGGTAAGGAAGGTATTTTTGAACTCTGACACTCTTTGGTGACTCTCTTGATGCATCGTGGTCCATCTCATGTAGTGGTCATCAAAGTTTCCCATAGGGTAATATTTCTCCTTGACTGCATCCATAAAAAAATCCCAAGTGGGCTCAGCCCCAAATATTCCACACTCCTCTGTGGAATTTTTCTCCCAGTTAGTTTCCCACTAAGGTTTCTCATGGGGGAGAGCCTTAAGGAGTGCAAAGGTGATCTTTTCTTTGTCAAAAAAATTGTGAATAGAGAAATAACATTCTAGCAAATTCAACCATTTTTCCAAAGCATTCGCATTGATCAAACCTTCAAATATGGGAATATCAAAATTAACTTGTACCTTGAATGGAGTTGTGTCTCCAAAGTGACTGCTTGACAAAGACATGCATGTTATTGTTGGAAATTATTGAAGAATTTAGGAAAAATTCTCCAACATATCCTTCCTTTGTTTCATGAGGTCTTCCACGATAAATAACTTGATGGGATATTCTACTCCCTCGTCTCTCTTCTCTTCTTCCATGGAAGACCACTTTGGCTAGCCAAAGTTGTTTTACTAAAGAGAAACTAGCTCAAGACCCAACTCTGTATACTTCGACCTTGTCAGGGACATGCACTAAGAAACAAAAAGGAGTATCTTTCTCAGATACCATTGATTCATATTATTTTGAGAACAAAATGAAGGAAGATATATAATAATGAAATATACAGAGATATTGCAATAAATAAAGAGATACAGTAATGGATGATTTTTATTAAAGAAAAAAATGTACAAAATCTGTAAAAATATAGAGTGAATGACTCCCTATAATGGTGGCAGCTTATCTCTGAGAAGAGATGTGATGGCTATGCTCATTTGCAATAAGAAGATGATGTTTAAAATGAAGCTCTAGAGGCATTTTTAACATAAATAAAATCCAAAACCCTAACCCTAGAAGATGAAACGCCAGAAGGTTTGAGGGCCCCGATGGGGGTAGTTGATACGCCAACCATAGTTTTAAAATCGGAACCAGTTTAGGACCCGAAAAGATGTAGAAAAACTACCAACGTGGAAATCCTTGTTTTGAGCGAGTGGAATAGGTGGGTGGCCATTGATTTCCACCTAGATCATTCTTCTTCCCTTAGGAATTAATATCCTCTATTGCTTCAAGTTCTCGGGGAAGCTTTGGCTAAATCTAAACCTTGGTGAGTTGCTTGCCTTGCTGAAGAAGTTGTTCTTCCTAGCTTGTTGAAGATTGTTATGAACCTGTTGTTGGAGGGGTTAAATATGTTCAATCAATATAGTTGCATGATCTTCCTGAATGTGGGATAACTCTTTCGGTGAATATGCATCATGAATACCATTAATGTATTTGTTATAACTTCACTTGATTGGACAGTGTGAAGGCACACCTGTAGGTGGAGTAAGAATATCTTTGTGCTCTTCTGCAATCTTGTTTGTCTTCTTCTAGTGAATCGAAGGGTCTTGGGATGAGGCTGAAGTGATTATAATGTCCTTCTCTTATAAATAGATTGTGAAGAGGATAAACTTTACAGTATGATAGATTACTTTGTGGCATTGTTTTTTCAAGACAATAGTCATAATTACCTCTGGTATCCTGTAGAAGGGGTGCCCTAAAGTAACAATGACGCCTAGGGGTCAAGAGTCATAAAAAACATGGCACTTCCACATATATGGTTGGCCTAACAGAACATCACAGACTTCCAGTAGGAAAACATCACACAATACCTCCTCCTTGAAGGGCTTCATGTCGTATGATAGACGACACTACTGGTTAAGACGAATATATCGTCCCTAGCAAAGCCATATGATGTTCTATGGATGCGAGTGTGGTATTGTCGAAAAATCCAACTTCCTGAAAACCTTTGTTGAGATGAAGTTATTTTGACTTCTTCTATCAACAATAAAATTCAGCGGGGTCCCCTTCACCCACATCTATGACTGGAAGAGGTGCTCCCCCTCCTCAGGATCCTTTGGTTCTTATAGTTGGATTGTTGCGGTCGTGAAAATAGATGTGGTTTCTGCATCAATTATATGTATCATTTTATTATTTTCTGAATCAGAGTTCGAGTCAGGGATTGACTCTGTTTCTTTGAGCTCAACCACCAATGATATTTTTTAGCAACATCCATCAGTGTTGTGCCAAGGAATTTTGTGGAAGTCGCACCACTTCCCAGTGTCCTTTTTCGTCTTCCTGTTACCCTTCTTTTTTTGCGGATTGGACTGGTGGTATTGAGGTTGGTTGTTTTGTGAGTTAAGGCTACAATTACCATACTTTGGTTTCTACAAGTTTTCAGACCCAAACTCCCGCTTGTTTTGCAGCTTAAATTTATGCTCAAATTTTGACAACATATCGATCAACAACTCCCAGTGACAAAATGTCAAGAAAATCCATTTCAATTTGTATGTATTTGTGTAGAGCCCTCTGATATTTTAGAACTATATATCGCTTGAAGTCTTTGATACCCATCTTGGTGCACAAGGTATGGAAGTTATTTGTGAACTCCGACACTGTTTGGTCCCTTTCTTGATGCACCGTGGTCCATCTCATGTACTGGTCATCAAATTTTCCCACCGGGTAATATTGCTCCTTGACCACATCCATAAAAAAATCCCAAGTGGGCTCGGCCCCAAATATTCCAGACTCCTCTGTGAACTTTTTCTCCTAGTAAGTTTTCCACCAATGTTTGACATGGGGGATAACCTTAAGGAGCGCAAAGGTGATCTTTTCTCTATCAGAAAAATTGTGAATAAAGAAATAACCTTTTAGAAAATTCAAACATTTTTCCAAAGAATCTGCATCGATCTGACCTTCAAATACAAGAATATCAAAATTAACTTGTACTTTGAATGGGGAAGCATCTCCAAAGTGACTATTTGATGAAGACGGGCATGTTATTGTCAGCAATCCTTGAAGGATTTATGAAAAATTCTTCAACATATCGTTCCTCTGTTGCGTGAGGGATTCTGTGAGAAACAGATTGATGGTATATTCTGCTCCCTTGTCTCTCTTCTCTCTCACCATGGGAGGCCACTTAATATTTCGAGAGCGATTTTCCTCAAGAGAAATTAGCTCGATACCCAACTCTCTATACCTTGACCTTGTTAGGGACATGCACCAAGAAACGAAAAGGACTGGCATGATATGATACCACTGATCCAGATTATATTGAAAATGAAATGAAGGTAGAGATATAACAATGAAATATACAGATATATTGAAATAAACACAGGGATATAGTAATGCACAATTTTTATTAAAGATGGAAATGTACAAAAACTGTAAAAATACAAAGTGAATGACTCGCTAGAATGGTGGAAGATTATCTCTGAAAAGAGATGTGATAGCTATGCTCATTCACAAGAAGAAGATGATGTTTAAAATGAGGTTCTAGAGGTATTTTTAACATAAAGAAAATCCAAAACCCTAACATCGGAAGATGAAACACCAAAAGGTTTGTGGGCCCCAATGTGGGTAGTTGATACGTCAACTCCCCAAGGGCATAAATTTTTCATACAATCTCCATTCGGGACTCATGATAGCTCATTTGAAAGGTCTATTTGATGAATACACATTTTTTCATCACATAGTGGCTAAAGCATGTAGTGTGAATGTAGTGGGCCAAAACAAAACGATGTTTAGGGCCTCAAAACAACCCCAGAAGTTTAGAACCCGAAACACTATAGAAAAAATGCCACGATGGAAACCCTTGTTTTGAGCCAGTAGAATAGGTGTGGGGTGACTGATTTCCACTTGGATCATTCTTCCTCCTTTAGGAATAAATGGTATCCATTGCGTCAAGTTCTCAGGGAAGCTTTGGCTAAATATGAACCTTGGTGAGTTGCTTTCCTTGTTGAAGAAGTTGTCCTACTTAGCTTGTTTAAGGCTATTATGAACCTGTTGTTGGAGGGGTTAGATCCATTTAACTAATATAGTTGCATGATCTTCCTGAGTGTGGAATAACATTGTCAGTGAAGATGCAACATGAAGAGAAATATTGGATTTTTTGTAACTTCGCTTAACTGGACAGTGTGGAGGCATCCCTATAGGTGTAGTAAGAATATATTGGTGCTCTTATGAAATCTTGTTGATCTGCTTCTGTTGGATAGAAGGTTCTTCCACCAAGGCTGAAGTGATTGCAGTGTCCTTCTATTTTGAAAATATCATAAAGAGGATAAACTTTGCGGTATGAGAGATCACTTTGTGGCACTATTTTTTCGGGACAGTAGTCAGAACTACCTTTGGAATCCTGTAGATTTGACCCCTCAAAGTAAAAATGATGATATGGAGTCGAGACTCATAAATAGCATGGCACATCCACATATATGGTTGGCCTAATAGAAAATCACATACTTCCAGTGGTTCAACATCACACAGTACCTCATCCTTGGATGGTTTGATAGCGTATGACAAGTGACACTACTGGCTGATATGAAGATATTATCCCTAGCAAAGCCATCTGATGTTGTATGGATGTGGGTGTCGTGTTGAAGAAAAATACAACTACTTGAAGACCCTTGTTGAGATGAGGTTCTTCTGTCTTCCTCTATCAACAATAAAATGCAGCAGGGTCCCCTTCACCCACATCTGTTAATGGAAGAGGCACTCCCCCTCCTCAGGATCCCTTGGTTCTTCTAGTTGGATTGTTGTGGTCGCGACAGTAGAAGTGGGTTATGCATCAATGATATGTATCCTTTTATTATTGTTTGAATCAACGTTTTAGTCAGGGATCAACTATGTTTCTTTGATCTCATCCACCAATGATTGTTTTGAGTGTCATTTGTTGTTTTTATGCCAAGGTATTTTGTGGAAATCATACCACTTCCCAGTAGTGTCCTTTTTCATATTCTCATTACCCTTATTTACTTGCTTTGTGGACTGGTGGTATTGAGGTTGGTTGTTCTGTAAGTTATGGGTGCATTTACCATACTTTGGTTTCTATGGATTTGCAGACCTAAACTCCCACTTGTTATGTTGCTTAAATTTATGCTCGATTTTGACAGCACATCGATAAACAACTCCTAGTGATGAAATGTACAGAAATTACATTTCAGTTTGTATGTATGCATGTAGAGCCCCATGGTATTTTGGAAGGATATGTCACTCATAATATTTGATACCCAGTTTGGTGTGCAAGGTATCACCTTGGGGAAGAGCCTTAAAGAGAGCAAAGGTGATATTTTCTTTATCAGAAAAATTGTGAACAAAGAAATAACCTTCTAGCAAATTCAACCATTTTTCCAAAGAATTTGCATCGATCTAACCTTCAAATACGGGAATATCAAAATTAACTTTTAACTTGAATGGGGAAGTGCCTACAAAGCGACTGTTTGAAAAAGATGCTCTTGTTATTTTCAAAAATCATGGAAGGATTTGGGAAAAATTCTCCAACATCTTGTTCCTCTGTTTCAAAAAGGCTTCCGCGAGCAACAACTTTATGGCATCTTATTCTCCCTTGTCTCTCTTCTCTTGTGCCATGAGAGGCCTCTTGGGCTGGCGAGAGTATTTGTCCTCAAGAGAAGCTAGCTCGAGACCCAACTCTCTATACCTTGACCTTGTCGGGGACATGCACTAAGAAACAAAAAGGGGTAGTTGGATCTGAAACCACTGATCCAGATTATTTTGAGAAATAAATGAAGGAAGAGTTATAACAATGAAATATACAGAGATATTCCAATAAACACATAACTACATTAATGCACGATTTTGATTAAAGATGGAAATGTACATAAACTGAAAAAATACAGATTGAATAACTCGGAAGAATGGTGGCAACTTATCTCTGAGAAGAGATGTGATGGCTATGCTCATTCACAAGAAAAAGATGATGTTTACAATGAGGATCTATATGCCTTTTTAACATAAATAAAATCCAAAACCCTAACCCCGAAAGATGAAATGCCAAAAGGTTTGCGGGCCTTGAGGGGGGTAGTCGATATGTCAACTATCCAAGGGCATAAATTTTACACACGATCTCTGTTTAGGGCGTATGATAGCTCATTGGGAATTTCTATCTGAGGAATACACATTTTTATGTCACATCGTTGCTAAAGTATACAATGTGACTCTGGCGGGCCAAAAAAACATTGTTTAGGGCCTCAAAACAACCCAAGAAGTTTAGGACCTGAAAAGCTGTAGAAAAACTACCAAGGTGGAAACCCTTGTTTTGAGCTAGTGGAATAGGTGGGTGGCCACCAATTTATTCCTTGATTATTCTTCCTCCCTTAGGAAGAAATGTTCTCCATTGCATCAAGTTCGTTGGGAATCTTTTTCTAAATCTGAACCTTGGTGAGTTGTTTTCCTTGCTGAAGAAGTTGTCATGCTTAGCTTGTTAAAGGTTGTTATGAACCTGATGTTGTAGGGGTTGGATCCATTCAACCGATATAACTACATGATATACCTGAGTGTGGGAGAACTATGTTGATGAGGATGCAACATGAATAACATGAATGTATTTGTTATAAATTTGCTTGATTGGATAGTGTAGAGGCAACATTGTAGGTGCAGTAAGAATATCTTGGTGCTCTTCTGCAATCTTGTTGATCTTCTTCTGTTGGATATAAGGGACTTGGGTCGAGGCTACAGTGATTGCAGTTTACTTCTCCTCTGAACATATTTTGAAGAGGCTAAACTTCACGGTATGAGAGATTACTTTGTGGAACTTTTTCTTTGGGAGACTAGTTGGAAATACCTCTGGTATCCTGTAGAGTTGACCCCCAGAGTAACAATGGAGCTACGGGGTCGAAAATCACAAACAATATGGTGCTTCCACATATATGGTTGGCGTAACATAACATCACATAATTCCAGTGGGGAAACATCACATAGTACCTCATCCTTGAAGGGATCGATGTCATATAATAGGAGGAACTATTGGCTGACACAAAGATCTCGTCCCTGGCGAAGCCATCAGATGTTGTATGGTTACAGGTGTGGTGTTGTTGGAAAATCCAACTTATTGATGAAATATGTTGAGATGATTTTATTTTGTCTTCCACTGTCAATAATAAAATGCAACGGGGTCTCTTTCACCCACATCTGTGGATGGAAGAGGCACTCCCCCTCCTCAAGATCCACTAGTTCTTCTAGTTGGATTGTTGTGGTCGCGATAGTAGCAATGGGTTATGAATAAATGATATGTATCCTTTTATTATTGTCTAAGTCAGATTCCAAGTCAAGGATTGACTCTTTTTCTTTGAGTTCAACCACCAATGACTATTTTGAGCGACATTCATTGGTGTTGTGCCAAGGTATTTTTTTAATGTCACACCACTTTCCAATGTCCTTTTCCGTCTCCCCGTTACCCTTCTTTTTTTGCGGATTGGACTGATTGTGTTGAGGTTGGGTTTTATGTGAGTTAGCGCTACCTTTACCATACTTTGGTTGTTGCGGATTTAAGAACCAAACTCCTATTTGTTATGATTCTTAAACTTTTGCTCGATTTTGAAAACATATCGATAAGTGATTCCCACTAATGAAATTTCCATAAATTCCATTTCAATTTGGATGTATTTTTGTAGATCCCTGCGCTCTTTTAGAACCAGATGTCACTCGAAGTCTTTGATACCCATCATGGTGCACAAGGTGTGGAAGGTATTTGTGAACTCTGACATTTTTTGGCCCCTCTCTTGATGTATCGTGGTCCATCTCATGTATTGGTCATCATAGTTTCCCATAGGGTAATATTTCTCCTTGACCGCATCCATAAAAAAATCCTAAGTGGGCTCGACCCCAAATATTTCAGACTCCTCTGTGGAATTTCTCTCACAGTAAGTTTCCCACCAATGTTTGACATGGGGAAGATCCTTAAGGAGCACAAAAGTGATATTTTCTCTATTGAAAAAATTGTGAACGAAGAAATAACCTTCTAGAAAATTCAACCATTTTTCCAAAGCATTTGCATCCTCTAACCCTCAAATACAAGAATATAAAAATTAACTTGTACCCTGAATGGGGCAACATCTCCAAAGAGACTGCTTGAAGAAGATGTATCTATTATTGTCATCAATCGTTGAAGGAGTTGGGAAAAATTCTCCAACATCTCATTACTTTGTTGTGTGAGGGATTTTGTGACCAATAGCTTGATGGGATCTTCTGCTCCCTCATCTCTCTCCTCTTCCTTCATGGGAGGCCGCTTGGTCTGGTGAGAGTGTTTTTCCACAAGATAAACTAGCTCAAGACCCAACTATCTATACCCTGACATTGTAGAGGACATGAACTAAGAAACTAAAAGGAGTAGCCTGATCCGATACCACTGATCCAGATTATTTCAAGAATGAAATGAAGGAAAATATATAACAATGAAATATACATAGATATTGAAATAAACACAGAGATACAATAATGTACGATTTTAATTAAAGACAGAAATGTACAAAAACTATAAAAATACAGAGTGAATAACTTGCTAGAATGGTGGAAGCTTGTCTCTGAGAAGATATGTGATGGCTACGCTCACTCACAAGAATAATATGATGTTTACAATGAGGCTTTAGAGGCCTTTTTAACATAAAAAAAATTCAAAAACCTAACCCCAAAAGATGAAACACAAAAAGGTTTGCGGGCCCTAATGGGTATAGTTGATACGTCACGATATCTTAGCTTGTTCGTTTGTGACACATAGCTCATTGGAAAAGTCTATTCGAGGACTACACATTTTTTCATCACATTTAATCCAAAGCATATATTGTGATTGTGGAAGGCCCAAAAAACATTGTTTAGGGCCTCAAAACGGCCCTAGAAGTTTAGGATCTGAAAAGTTGTAGAAAAGCTGCCAAGGTGGAAACCCTTATTTTGAGTCAGTGGAATAGGTGGGTGGCCACCAATTTCTACCTAGATCATTCTTCCCCCCTTAGGAAGAAATGTTCTCGATTGCGTCAAGTTCCCAAGGAATATTTGGCTAAATCTGAACCTTGGTGAGTTGATTGCCTTACTGAAGAAGTTTTCATGCTTAGCTTGTTGAAGGATGTTATGAACCTTTTGTTGGAGGGGTTGGATCCATTCAATCGATATAACTGCATGATTTTCCTGAGTGTGGGAGAACTATGTCGGTGAATATATAGCATCGAGAGCATGAATGTATTTGTTACAACTTTGCTTGACGAGACAGTCTAGAGGCACCCCTGTAGGTGCAGTAAGAATATCTTGGTGCTCTTATGCAATCTTGTTGATCTTCTTCTATTGAATAGAAGGATCTTGGGTCGAGGCTGCAATGATTGCAATGTCCTTATTTTCTGAACATATCGTGAAGAGGATAAACTTTGCGGTATGAGAGATTACTTTGTGGCATTGTTTTTTCGACACAATAATCAGAACTATGTCTGGTATCTTATAGAGATGAAACTCCAGAGTAACAATGGAAGATGCATCCCCCTCCTCAGGATCCTCTCATTCTTTTGGTTGGATCATTGTGATAGAAACAATAGAAGTGGGTTCTACATCAATGATATGTCTCATTTTATTATTGTTTGAATAAGAGTCTGAGTTGGGGCTTGAATATGTTTCTTTGAGCTCAACCACCAATGACCGTTTTGAGAGACATTCATCGGTGTTGTGCCAAGGGATTTTTTGGAAGTCACACCACTTCCCAATGTCCTTTTTAGTCTTCCCATTACCCTTCCTTTCCTACGGCTTGGACTGGTGGTCTTGAGGTTGGTTTTTCTGTGAATTAGGGCCGCCTTTACCATACTTTGGTTGTTGTGGATTTACAGACCCAAACTCCTGCTTGTTCTGCTACTTAAATTTCTTCTCGATTTTCATAGAATATCGATAAGAGACTCCCATTGATGAAATGTCCAGAAATTCCATTTCAGTTTGGATGTATCTGTGTAGAGCCCCGCAGTATTTTATAAGAAGATGGTACTCTGAGTACTTGATATCAATATTGGTGCACAAGGTATGGAAGGTATTTGTGAAATCTGAAACTATTTGGCCCCTCTCTTGATGCAGCATGGTCCATATCATGTACTGGTCATGATAGTCTCCAACATCTCATCCCTCTATTTCACGAGGGGTTTTCCTCAAGATAAACTTGCTCGAGACCCAACTCTCTATACCCTCACCTTGTCAAGGACATGCACTAAGAAATGAAAAAGAGTAGCTTGCTCTAATACCACTGATCCAGAGTATTTTGAGAGCGAAATGAAGGAAGAGATATAAAAATGAAATATACATAGATATTGCAATAAACACATAGATACAGTAATGCACGATTTTTATTGAAGATGGAAATGTACATAAACTATAATAATACAGAGTGAATGACTCGTTAGAATGGTGGCAGCTTATCTCTAAGAAGAGATGTTATGGCTATGCTCTTTCGCAAGAAGAAGATGATGTTTACAATGAGGCTCTAGAGGCATTTTTAACATAAATAAAATCCATAACCCTAACCCCAAAAGATGAAAAACCAAAAGGTTTGCGGTCCCTAATGGGGGTAGTTGATACCTCAACTTCCCAAGGGAGTAACTTTTGGATATGATCTTCGTTTGGAGTGCACGATATCTCATTGGAAAGGTCTATCCGAGGAATACACATTTTGTTGTCACATTGTGGCTAAACTCTATTGTGTGACTGTGGCAGTCCCAAAAAAATGTTGTTTAGGGCCTCAAAACGAACGCGAAAGTTTAGGACCATAAAAGCTATAGAAAAACTGCCAAGGTGGAAACCCTTGTTTTGAGCCAATGGAATAGGTGGGTGGTCACCAATTTCCTTCTAGATCATTCCTTCCCCCTTAGGAAGCAATGGTATCCATTGCATCATGTTCCTAGGGAAGCTTTGGCTAAATCTAAACCTTGGTGAGTTGCTTTCCTTGTTGAAGAAGTTGTCTTGCTTAGATTGTTGAAGGATGTTATGAACCTATTGTTGGAGGTGTTGGATCCATTCAAAAGATATAGTTGCATGATCTTCCTAGGTACGGGAGAACTCTATCAGTCAAGATGCAGCATGAAGAGAATGAATGGATTTTTAATAACTTCACTTGATTGGACAGTGTGGAGGCACCCCTGTAGGTGCAGTAAGAATATCTTGGTGCTCTTCTGCAATATTGTTGATATGCATCTACCCGATATAAGGGTCTTGGTTCAAGGATGAAGTGATTGCAATGTCTTTCTCTTATGAACAGATCATGAAGAGAATAAAGTTTTTGATTTGACAAATTACTTTGCGGCACTGTTTTTCAAGACAATAGTCGGAACTACCTCTGGTATCATGTAGAGATGACCCCCCATATTAACAATCACGCTACGAGGTTGAGACTCATAAACAACATGGCGCTTCCACATATATGGATGGCCTAACAGAACATCAACGACTTCCAGTGGGGAAACATCACACAATACATCATCCTTGAAGGTCTTGATGTTGTATGACAAGAAGCATTGTTGGATGACACGAAGATCTCGTTCCTTTCTAAGACATTCAATGTTGTATGGTCGCGGGTGTGGTGTTGTAGAAAACTCCAACTACTTGATAATCTATTATAAGACGAGGCTCTTATGTCTTCCTCTATCAACAATAAAATGCAATGGGGTCCCCTTCACCCACATATGTGAATGGAATAGGCACTCCCCCTCCTTAGGATCCCCTGGTTCTTCGGATTGGATTTTTTCGGTCACGATAGTAGCAGTGGGTTTTGCATCAATGATATTTCTCCTTTTATTATTGTCTGAATCAGATTTTGAGTGAGGGCTCGACTCTGTTTCTTTGAGATCAATGACTGTTTTGAGTGGCATTCATCAGTGTTGTGCCAAGGAATTTTTTGGAAGTCACATCACTTCCTAGTGTCCTTTTTTGTCTTCTAGTTACCCTTCTTTTCCTATGGCTTGGTCTAGTGTTCTTGAGGTTGGTTGTTCTGTGAGTTAGGGATGACTTTACCATACATTGATTGTTGTGGATTTGCAGAACCGAACTCCTGCTTGTTCTACTGCTTAAATTTCTGCTCGATTTTGACAACATATCGATAAGCGACTCCAAGGGATTAAATGTCAAGAAATTCCTTTTCAATTTGTATGTATTTGTGTAGAGCCCCACGATATTTTAGAACCAAATGTCACTCGGAGTCCTTGATACCCAACTTGGGGCGCAAGGTATGGAAGGTACTTGTGAACTCTGGCACTGTTTGGCCCCTCTCTTGATGTAGCATGGTCCATCTCATGTACCAGTGATAATATTTTCCCACAGGGTAATATTGCTCCTTGACCACATCCATAAAAAAATCCCAAGTGGGCTCGGCCCCAAATATTCCAGACTCCTTTGTGGAAATTTTCTCCTAGTTAGTTTCCCACCAATTTTTGACATGGGGGAGACCCTTAAGGAGTGAAAAGGTGATATTTTCTTTGTCGGAAAAATTGTGAACAGAGAAACAACCTTCTATCAAATTAAACCATTTTTCCAAAGCATCTGCATCAATGTGACCTTCAAATATGGGAATATCAAAATTAACGTGTACCTTGAATGGGGAAGCATCTCCAAAGCGACTACTTGACGAAGATGTGTCTCTTATTTTCGACAATCATTGAAGGATTTGGGAAAAGTTCTCCAACATCTTGTTCCTCTGTTGTGCGAGGGATTCCGCAAGAAACAACTTGATGGGCTCTGGATTATTTTGAGAAAGAAATGAAGGAAAATATATAGCAATGAAATATACAGAGATATTTCAATAAACACAGAGATACATTAATGCACGATTTTTATTAAAGATGAAAATGTACATAAACTGTAAAAATACAGAGTCAATGACTCGCTAGAATGGTGGGAGTTTGTCTCTGAGAAGATATGTTATGGCTATGCTCATTCGCAAGAAGAAGAATGATGTTTACAATGAGGCTCTAGAGGCCTTTTTAACCTAAATAAAATCTAAAATCCTAACCTCGGAAGATGAAACACCAAAAGGTTCGCGGGCCCCGATGGGGGTAGTTAATACGTCAACTTCCCAAGAGAGTAACTTTTGCATACGATCTTTGTTTGGGGCACACCATATCTCCTTGGAAAGGAATATACAAGGAATACAGATTTTTCTATTATTACGAGACTGTAGTGGGCCCAAAAAATGTTATTTAAGGCCTCAAAACGACCCCAAAAGTTTAGAACCTGAAAATATGTAGAAAAACTGCCAAGGCGGAAACCCCTGTTTTGAGCCAATGGAATAGGTGAGTGGGCATCGATTTCTGCCTGGATCATTATTCCCCCATTAGGAAGAAATGGTCTCCATTGCGTCAATTTCCTAGGGATGCTTTAGCTAAATATGAACCTTGGTGAGTTTCTTTTCTTGTTGAAGAAGTTTTCATGCTTAGCTTGCTAAAGGTTGTTATGAACCTGTTGTTGGAGGGGTTGGATCCATTCAACCGATATAGATGCATGATATGCCTGAGTGTGGGAGAAATTTCTCGGTGAAGATGCAACATGAAGAGAATGAATGGATTTTTTATAACTTCACTTGACTAGATAGTGTGGAGGCACCCCTATAGGTGCAAAAATAATATCTTGGTGCTCTTATGCAATCTTGCTTATCTGCTTCTGCTGGATAGAAGGGTATTCGACCAAGGTTGTAGTGATTGTGGTGTCCTTCTCTTCTGAACATATGGTGAAGAGGATAAAAATTTTGGTATGAGAGATTACTTTGCGGCACTGTTTTGTCAGGACAATAGTCAGAACTACCTGTGGTATCTTGTAGAGATGACCCCCCAGAGTAACAATGATGCTATGGGGCCGAGACTCATAAACAACATGGTGATTCCACATATATGGATAACCTAAAAGAACATCACATACTTCCAATGGGAAAACATCACATAGTACCTCATCCTTGAAGGGCTTGATGTCGTATGACAGGATACATTGATGGCTGACATGAAGATCTCGTCCTTGGAAAATCCATCTGATGTTGTATGGCTACAGGTGTTGTGTTGTTAGAAAATCCAACTGTTTGATGACCTGTGCTAATATGAGGTTATTTGGGCTTCCTCTAACAACAAAAAAATTCAGAGATGTCCCCTTCACCCACATATGTGAATGGAAGAGGTGCTCCTCCTCCTAGGGATCCTCTGGTTCTTATGGTTGGATTATTGTGGTCACGACAGTGGCAGTGTGTTCTACATCAATGATGCATCCCCTTTCATTATTGTCTGAATCAGATTCTAAGTTGGGGCTCGAATTTGTTTCTTTGAGCTCAGCCACCAATGAGTGTTTTGAGTGACATTCATCGGTGTTGCTCCAAGGGATTTTGTGGAAGTTGCACCACTTCCCAGTGTAATTTTTCATCTTCCTGTTACCCTTCTTTTCCTACGGCTTGGAATGGTGGTATTTAGGTTGGTTGTTATGTGAGTTAGGGCTTACTTTACCATAATTTGGTTACTATGGATTTGCAAACCCGAAATACTCCTTGTTTTGTTGCTTAAATTTCTGCTCGATTTTGACAACATATCGATAAGTGGCTCTCGGTGATGAAATGTCCAGAAATTCCATTTCGGTTTGGATATATATGTGTAAATCCCCGTGGTATTTTAGAACCAGATGTCACTCATAATATTTGATACCTATGTTGGTGCGCAGGGTATGGAAGTTATTTGTTAAATATGCCATTGTTTGGCCTCTCTCTTGATGCAGTGTGGTCCATCTCATATATTGGTCATCATCGCTTCCAATAGCGTAATATTTCTCCTTTGGCAAATCCATAAAAAAATCCCAAGTGGGATTAGCCCCAAATGCTCCAGACTCCTATGTGGAATTTTTCTCCCAGTACATTTCCCACCAATGTTTGACATGGCGGAGAGCCTTAAGGATCACAAAGGTGATATTTTCTCTGTCGGGAAAATTGTGAAGAGAGAAATAACCTTCTAGAAAATTCAACCATTTTTCCAAAGCATATGCATCGATCCGACCTTCAAATACAAGAATATCAAAATTAACTTGTACCTTGAATGGGGCAACGTATCCAAAGTGATTGCTTGAAGAAGATGCCCTTGATATTGTCAGCAATTGTTGAAGGAATTGGGAAAAATTCTCCAACATCTCGTTCCTATGTTGCGTGAGGGATTCCATGAGCAATATATTGATGGGATATTTTTATCCATCGTCTCTCTTCTCTTCTGCCATCATAGGCTGCTAGGGCTTGTGAGAGAGGTTGTCCTTAAGAGAAAATAGCTCTAGAACCAACTCTCTATACCCTGACCTTGTCAGGGACATGCACTAAGAAACAAAAAGGAGTAGCATGCTTTGATACCACTAATCCAGATTATTTTGAGAATGAAATGAAGGAAAAGATATAAAATTGAAATCTACAGAGATATTTTAATAAAAACAGAGATAAAATAATGCACGATTTTATTAAAGATGGAAATGTACAAAAATTGTAAAAATACAAAGTGAATGACTCGCTAGAATGGTGGCAACTTATCTCTGAGAAGGGATGTGATGGCTACACTCATTCACAAGAAGAATATGGTGTTTACAATGAATCTCTATAGTAATTTTAAACATAAATAAAATCCAAAACCCTAACCCCGAAAAATGAAACGTCAAAAGTTTTGCGAGCCCTGATGGGGGTAGTTGATACGTCAACTTCCCAAGGGCGTAATTTTTGCATAAGATCTCTATTTGGGGTGCACGATAGCTCGTTGGAAAATTATATCCGAGGACTGCACATTTTTTTGTCACACCAAGGCTAGATCCTACAATGTGATTGTGACAGGCCCAAAAAGCGTTGTTTAGGGCCTCAAAAAGGCCCTAGAAGTTTAGGACCCAAAAAGTTGTAGAAAAACTACCAAGGTGGAAACCCCTGTTTTGAGCTATTGGAATAGGTGGGTGGCCAACGATTTTCTCCTAGATCATTCTCCCCCCCTTAGGAAGAAATGGTCTCCATTGCATCAAGTTCCTAGGGAATATTTGGCTAAATCTGAACCTAAGTGGGTTGTTTTCCTTGCTAAAGAAGTTATCCTTCTTAGCTTGTTGAAGGTTGTTATGAACCTATTGTTGGAGGGGTTGGATTCGTTCAACTGGTATAGTTTCATAATCTACCTAAGTGAGTGAGAAATTTGTCGATGAATATTCAACATGAAAAGAATGAATGGATTTGTTATAACTTCGCTTGACTGGACAGTGTGGAGGCACCCATGTAGGTGCAATAAGAATATCTTGATGCTCTTCTGCAATCTTGTTGATCTGTTTCTATTTGATAGAAGGTTCTTTGGTTGAGGCTGCAGCGATTGTAGTGTCCTTCTCTTCTAAGCAGATCATGAAGAGGCCAAACCTTGCGGTATGAGAGATTACTTTGTGACATTGTTTTGCCAGGACAATAGTCAGAACTACCTTTGGTATCCTATAGAGTTGAACCCCCAGAGTAACAATGAGGCTATGAGGCCAAGACTCATAAACTACATGGCGCTTCCACAGATATGGTTGGACTAATAGAACATCACAGAATTTCAGTGGGGAAACATCACACAATACCTCATCCTTGAAGGGCTTGATGCCATAGACATGCGACATTGTTGGTTGACACAAAGATCTAATCCCTGACGAAGCCATCCAATTTTGAATGGTTGCAGGTGTGGTGTTGTTGGAAAATCCAACTACTTGACGACCTCTACTAAGAAGAGGTTCTTCTAGCTTCTGCTATCAACAATACAATGCATCGGATTCTGCTTCACCCAAATTTGTGAATGGAAGAGGCGCTCCCCCTCCTCGGGATCATATGGTTCTTCTGGCTAGATTGTTGTGGTTGTGACAGTTGTAGTGGGTTTTGAATCAATGATATGTCTCCTTTTATTATTGTATGAATCAGAGTCCAAATCAAGGTTCGACTCAGTTTCTTTGAGCTCGACCACCAATGATTGTTTTTATCGACATTCATCGATGTTGTGCCAAGGGATTTTGTGGAAGTCACTCCACTACCCAGTGTCCTTTTTTTTCTTCCTGTTACCCTTCTTTTATTGCGGCTTGGACTAGTGGTCTTGAGGTTGGTTTTTCTATGAGTTAGGGTTTCCTTTACCATACTTTGGTTATTGTGGATTTGTAGACCCGAACTCCCGCTTGTTTTGCTACTTAAATTTCTACTCGATTTTGACAACATATCGATAAGCGGCTCCCAGTGATGAAATGTCCAGAAACTTCAATTCGGTTTGGATGTATCTGTGTAGAACCCCATATTATTTTAGAACCAAATGTCGCTTGGAGTCTTTAATACCCATATTGGTGTGAAAGGTATGGATGATATTTGTGAACTCTGACATTGTTTGGCCCCTCTCTTGATGCAACATGGTCCATATCGTGTATTGGTCATCATAGTTTCCCACAGGGTAATATTGCTTCTTGACCGCATCCATAAAAAAATCCCAAGTGGGCTTGGACCCAAATATTCAAGACTCCTCTATGGAATTTTTATCCCAGTAAGTTTCTCACCAATGTTTGACATGGGGGAGATCCTTAAGGAGCGCAAAGTTGATATTTTCTTTGTCGGAAAGATTGTGAACAAAGAAATAACCTTGTAGAAAATTCAACCATTTTTCCAAAACATCTGCATTGATACAACCTTCAAATACAGGAATATCAAAATTAAATTGCACCTTGAATGGGGCAGTGTTTCCAAAGAGAATTCTTGATGAAGATGCACCTGTTATTTTTGATAATCATTGAATGATTTGGGAAAAATTCTCCAACATCTTGTTCGTCTGTTGCACGAGGGATTCCACAAGAAACATCTTGATGAGATATCCTACTCCCTTGTCTCTCTTCTCTTCTTCCATGGGAGGATTTTTGGGCTAGCGAGAGTGTTTTTCCTCGAGAGAAACTAGCTCGAGACCCAACTCTCTATACCATAACCTTGTCGGGGACATGCACTAAGAAACGAAAAAGGGTAGCCTGCTTTGATACCACTGATCCAGATTATTTTGAGAATGAAATTAAAGAAGAGATATAACAATTAAATATACATATATATTGAAATAAACATAGAGATACAATAATGCACGATTTTTATTAAAGATGAAAATGTACAGAAACTGTAAAAATATAGAGTGAATGACTCGCTAGAATGATGGAAACTTATCTCTGAGAAGAGATGTGATGGATACGCTCATTAACAAGGAGAAGAAGATGTTTACAATGAGGCTCTAGATGCCTTTTTAACATAAATAAAATCCAAAACCCTAACTCTAGAAGATGAAACGCCAAAAGGTTTGCAAGCCTCGATGGGGGTAGTTGGTACGTCAACTTCCCAAGGGAGTAACTTTTGCATACGATCTATGTTTGGGGCATACGATAGCTCGTCGTAAAGGTCTATATGAGGACTACACATTTTTCCATGATATTGTCTCAAAATTTTATAGTGTGACTGTGGCGGACCCAAAAAACGTTGTTTAGGGACTCAAAACAGCCCCAAAAGTTTAGGACCCAAAAAACTATAGAAAAACTACCAAGGTGGAAACCCTTATTTTGATCCAATGGAATAGGTGGGTGGCCACCAATTTCCATTTGGATCATTAACGAAGCCTCAATCCACACTTTTCAAACCCTTTTACTTGCTAACCTTGAATCAATCACCCATTGGATTGACATTAATATTGGTATCCCTCCATCCATTCATTTCTAAAGTTCATCTTACACTTTACTTAGGGATACCCCCCTTGTGTCGAAGGAGAACTAACCTAATGTGGGAGGAAGGGTTGTTGAGGTGACAATGCACAACCTTTACACAAGGGTTGCACTTGTGTTTTAGGGCTTCATCACTTGACACATAGTTATTTATTTGATAAGAACTGTGACTTCAAAATGAGAACCCTGGCCCTAAATACCCATAGTTTTGGGTCAAAAACACCAAAATGAACCCTTGAATCGAAATGTGGTGTTCCTAGAATCACCCATTTTTTAAGGTTAAAATTGCAACATTTTCCCACCATGGTCTCAAATTCATGTAAATTTGCAAACAAAAACCTTAAAATCGACCCTCCAATTGAAAAGTGATGATCCCAGTATCACCCCTATTTTTTTTCAAGGTTAAAATTATAACTTGTTTGAAATCATGGCTTTGATAACCAACATCATTCCCAATAGAAACTTAAAATCAACCTCAAATCGAAAAAATGGTGCTAGTAGTAGCACCCCCTTTTTAGAGGTTTAACATTACAACTTGTTTGAAACCATGACTTTGACAACCAATACTATTGCAGACCAAAACCTCAAAATCAACCTCCAAATATAAATATGGTGCGACATGTAGCACTTTTTTTAAGCCCAAAATTACAACATTTTTTAAACTGTGACTTAAAAAACCACCAATATTAAAAACAAAATCATAAAAAATGAAAAAAAAAACTAAAATAACATAATAACTAAAATGAAAAAACTTCAAAACAATATAAAAACATGTTTTATGTGTGTGTGAGAATATGAATATTTCAAATTTAAAAACATAAATAATGCAAACATAGAAGAAAATTTCAAAAAGCAAAGTTATATGTAGAGTGAAAAATACAAAATTTTAAAAATAACAAAACAAATGAAAAACAATTTATTTTTTAATTTAAAAAAGGGGATTGGGGATGTCGATTCCCCAAAATCCATTTTAATGTTGTTGTTTTTTTTTTAAATTATGTTTTTATAAATTATATTTTTTATTTAAATTTTGTTTTCTTCCCATATATATTTTTTATTTTCTTTTATATTTGTATTTTTTCAATGTTTAAAAAAAAATTATTTGATCATTTTGCTTTTTTTTTTCGTTATTTTGAACCTGCTTCATTTTTATTTTATTGTTTTTTTAATTTGGG
>SNQJ01S0003158.1:54652-69786 GCA_010110895.2 Picea sitchensis | reverse complement strand
AGTTATATATAGAGTGAAAAATACAAAATTTTAAAAATAATAAAACAAATGAAAAACAATTTATTTTTTAATTTAAAAAAGGGATTGGGATGTTGATTCCCAAAAATCTTTTTTCATTTTTTTTTTTAAATTATGTTTTTATGAATTATATTTTTTATTTAAATTTTGTTTTCTTCTAATATATATTTTTTATTTTCTTTTATATTTGTATTTTTTCAATGTTTAAAAAAAAATTATTTGATCATTTTGCTTTATTTTTTTAACTTGTTTTCTTTTGTTATTTTGAACCCGCTTCATTTTTATTTTATTGCTTTTTTAATTTGGGATTTATTTTCTTTATTTGTATTGTTTTTTAATTTAAAATGTTTCCCTTTGTGTTGTGTGTTGTTTCCCCATGTTATGGGTTTTTTTCCTTATATTCTGATTTTTTTTATTTTTTATTTTTACCTTCTTTTTATGATTTTGTTGGTCACAATGATATTGTTTGAAGTTATGGTTTCAAAGACATTGTAATTTTAAACCTAAAAGAAAAAAATATGGCAATAATTGTAGCACCATGTTTCAATTTTGAGGCTTTGATCCACAATGATATTGATGGTTAAGGTCACGATTTCAAACATGTTGTATTACTAACCCTCCAAAAAGGGGGTGTTATTACAAGCAACACATTTCAATTTGGGGTTCATTTTGAGGTTTATGTTTAGAACAATACCATTTTTCAAGACCACGATTTCAAACAAGTTGTAATTTGAACACTCGTCCCTAGAAAAAAAAAAAGGTAATACTAAGAGCACCACATTTTGATTCAATGGTTGATTTTAAGGTTTTTGTTTGCAACTTTATAGATCATGGTTGCAAAATTTTACAATTTTAACCCTGAAAAACGGTGCTCCTCGTAGCACAACTTTTTGAAATTGGGATAAAAACAACCAGTAAATGTGACCTCTAAAAAATAATAACTCTGGAGGGTTTTTATCAAGTTGGTAACTATGTTTTGAGTGTAATTTTGGGAGGTAACACTCTCCATTACCATTCGATTGAAGGTACTTGTTTGAACAGTAAGTAAGAGAAGCAATTTTATTCATTGATTTTGTGTGTTTACTTGTAGATCTACAAACTTTTGTCATAGATGTGACATGATTATTACATATTGACAAAGGGTAAACATTTATTTAACATTCTTAAGTGTAATTCTAAATTATATTTGTTTTTTCAAGTGTTTAATGGTATAAATCTAAATTATTTTAGAGATTTCAAAGAGTATATTTTTCATAGGCTTTTGCAAGGTACAATTGTTCATACTTTTGACTTTAAATCATTAGGAATGCCCACTAAGGCTAAAATGCACTAACTCAAATTGAGAGGCATTGTGTGAAGATATATTGGCACTTTCCCTAAGTGTTCATTCGATTCCGTTGAGACTAAATTCCTCAAGCCCACTTTTAAGTCATAATATTTTTGGCATCATTGTCGAGGAGTGTAACTAGGTACCTTGAGATCTATAGAATTAAGAATACATGATAGTGGTGTATATTGTTTGTTTAGAAGAAGTTTAATATTCATTTGACAACTCCACTAAATCCAGAAGCACTAAGAAGATCGTCTAAATTTTATCTAGATCAAGAATTACATTTAGTTTTGAATAATTCAGAGAAGCTCCAATCTAGTCATGGAATAAACCTTCTCCCAATTCTTTAAAAGTGTTATTAATAATAATGTGATTTCTTTTAGTTTACTTTAAATTATAGTTACTACAATTATTTCTATAGTTTCTTCAATAATCTCTTCCACTATAATTTATATAGAAAACACACCCTTTAACTTCACAACCATAACTATGTATCTCCATATACACAAAATGAGTATCACAAGTGCATGTAAAAATTACTAGGAAGTATGCACGTATTGTCAAGGAGCATCTGGGGGATTTTAACTTTTTTCTTGAAGATTTTAATGTGACTTGTGAAATTTTGAAGATGAGATTATTTGTTCAATCTCTTGAGGGGTATGTATTATGAGAGAGGATGATTCATTGTTTTAAAAAAAAGTATATGGGTTTCTTTCAAGAATACATTCAAAGGTTATTGGGGTGAAAAGGGATGATTCTTTATTACTTGTAGAATTGATTAACCTTGGAAAGAAAGAAAAAAAAGAGTAAGAGAGTTTTACCAAATATTTCAAAAATATTACATGAAATTGCTTCAACCTATAAGATCTAGTGATGTCCTTGCTCTTATTATATATATTAATGCTTTTGGGGTGGATTTTAACTTCATGTTGTGAGAGAAAAATCCAACTGATTTGTAAAACAACTTATTCCCTTGCTTACAATTTGGAAAGAGATTGGGTTGTTATAGGCAGTGCATTAAAAGTTGTCTATATAGTATGTGAACAAGTTGGTCCAAAGCATTTTATGCCTTGGGGACCTTGAACTGATTTTTGAATCAGATCGCTAGGTTCACAAATCAGTTCAACTAGTTCATAGATTAGTTCAACTAGTTCAAACACCTTTGCGAAAAAAAAAAAATAGTGCCTCTCCCCTCCCAAACTCTAAGTTAGTGTTACAAAAATGGATGAGGTGACCAAGACAAGGTGACCAATTTGATAGTGTAATAAAAGAAATACTATCATAGCCTCAAACATAAGAATAACAATGGTGCATTCACACTATATACACAAGATTTATCCCATAAGCCTTTAACCAAGAAAAACAACCTAGCTTAGAGTTGCACCTCTCATTATCTCATCGTATTATATTCACCATTCACAATA
Source organism: Picea sitchensis (assembly GCA_010110895.2). NCBI lineage: Eukaryota > Viridiplantae > Streptophyta > Pinopsida > Pinales > Pinaceae > Picea > Picea sitchensis. The sequence continues at coordinate 67,014 of SNQJ01S0003158.1, read as the reverse complement.
CAATATTTTAGGTATTTTGTGGCATCTAAAACCTTAATATGTTAACTTGGATTATATTACAACCCTAATTCCTTAACCATAATTAGTTTACAATGGGTTGAAAAAACTCAAAATGGACCAATAACGAACACCAAATTTTCTTTCAAAGGGCTAGTTATCCCCCTATGCTACCACTACCCAAGGGTTGATCACCCCCTTGGACACCTTTTCCATTGGGATGAAACTAAGTCTACTAGCAAAGAGTATAACATGTGTCCAACACAAGGGAAGAATGAAAATCTAGATTAGACAAACTTGAGACCGAAATGAATGGAATGTCTACCTAACTTCAAGATATAAAAGACAAGTTGCAAAATGTTATACCGAACTTCAAGATATAAAAGAAAATTTGCAAAATCTTACTTCTAAAAACACACCAAAGCTCACACCAATCATACCATACATATTACTCCATTACATAACTCTAACCTGACACCTAATTAGGCATATGTTCCATTGTTCAATCCACAACCTAATTATGCTAATATACCACCAACAAATCCAAAACCAAAATTTCCACCAACACCTAGTCAGACATGGCCATCACCACCTATGCATGCCCAACGAATTAATGTTATGCTTTCCAATCCACCCCCATTCAGTTGTCTAAAGTTTAAAATCAAAATCTTGATATTTGATGGCATATATACAAGTGAAAACATGAGATGTATGAACATAGTAGATCAATACTTTGAACTACACAACATCCAAGCTAAGATTAAAAAATTAAAATCACTTTCAAGCACTTCAATAGGATTGCATATAATTGGTTTGTGTGATGAAAATCCCAGTCAATTAATGTATCCATTAAATAGGACACATTTTAAAATGATTTATTTAAAAGATTTCATAATATTTAAGAAAAATATATGTTTGTAAAATTAACTAGGCTACATTAGAGGGGTTACGTGGATAAGTATACCCATGAATGACAAAATGTATCAACATGAGTGTTAGGCTTAACACTAAAATGATATATAAGGAATAAGATAGAGATGCACAATAATATCTCAATAGATGATGCCAAGAAAAAAACATAGTTGGTCGAAAATAAACTAATGAATCAACAACCAACATATTATGAGACTAATGAAAGAGGTTACACTGAGCAACGCCAACCCTACTATAACCATTATGGGTGAAAATACACATATCAATGACACCTTCAAGATGAAGAAAATTCTAGTCATTATACCACATCAAAGTGAGGATGATATAAAACGGAATTCAAGATTCATAGATAAGAGGGGCAATAATTGTCATAAATGTGGAAAAAAATAGTTGTCAAATCACAAATGCATATCAAAACAATCATATCATTTCAAGGTTATAGATGGAAAAGAAGTGGTATCCTCCAATGAAGAAGACACACTAAAGATCGGTGATGATGAAACCACACTGAAATATCATTAGCTACAATTACATGCATGAGGAAACCTCAAAAGAAAGAAGAATTGTTGCTTCAAAAGGAAGCTATAGGTCCAAAAGAAGACACAAAAGAACTTACAACTAAATATACTCCACCTCATCTAATAAACACCAACAAAATCCAAGACTCCAAGAATGAAAAACCTAGGATCTTGTTTGCTGGAATAGTAGGAAAAATGGAACTGAAAACCCTAAAACTCAAAGGAACCATAAAGAATAAGGATGTCTCAATATTGATAGATTATGGAAGCACGCACAATTTTGTTGATATCAACATTTCAAAAAAAAAAAACCTTTTTGTATACCCTACCAAAGATCTCACTATAACAATTGCAAATGGTCATCAAGTCAAAGGCATAGGAAGATGCCATAAGGTTTTTGTACAAATACAAAACTTTGAATTACAAAAATGATTTTACGTTCTACCACTCAATGGGATGGATATGGTGTTGGGAGAAAAATAGTTGAAGTAGTCAGGTATTAACGTCACAATGCTTAGAGAACAATTCATGGAATTCAAGTGGTAGAGAAATAAATATAAGCTATATGGGTCAGGAACCTTATATCATAGGATAGATCTTCCACAACTAGTGAAAAAAGAAAATTTCAAAGAAAAGTTAATTACATATCAAGACATTGCATTAAGAGATTAAATAGAATAACTCCTAAACATTATAACCACATTACAAGCAAAACTTGCAAACTTTCAATCTCAAAATCAAAGCCAAGATGACCCTCTACAATTGAAGACAAAAACACTTAGGAGACCACTTCAAGAAAGAGAAACCCCCAAGATAACTCTCTTAAGATATACTTTGAAAATGAAGCATCTTCAAAAGGAAAACAATATAACATACATAAATATCTAATAATAATAATATAAAATATAATGATAGTCATAATATTAATAATTAAATCATAAAAAAGCATACCTCATCACACTTATAATTAGTCAATTTGTATACATTACAAGTGGGGTTGTAAACCATCATTGAATGTTATTCAATATTTACAATCATAACTACACATCTTACTATTATTTTATAATAACACCAATTATACTTATTTTAAACCCCAAAAATATCAATAGAAATATTTCCAAAAAAACAATACAAATATTTTCAAAAAAATACAACTAACAATATTTCCAAAAAAACACAACTAACAAACCTTTTTTTTTTTAGAAATCTACTTGTAGTCAATCTACTTTATGCAAAAAAACACGAGGTATACAATGTAATTTTGTTACTATGTAGATAGAAAACATCACAAAAAACAACATGCACATGGAAAACACCACAAAAGCAACATGTACATGGAAAACACCATAAAACCATGGATTGAATTACAAAGGTGCACATTTTAAAAAAGAGATTAAAGTATCATTAAAGAAAAATCAACATTTTTTACCGCAAAAGCAACATGTACGTGGAAAACACCATAAAACCATGGGTTGAATTACAAAAGTACACACTTTTAAAAAGGAAGATTAAAATATTATTAAAAAAATAAAAAAAATTTAACCATACATCCTACAACCTTTTTTTTAACCATACAACCTAGAGCAAACATCCATGTACATTAAGAGCTTAAAGAAACATTTAAAAAAAAAATTAATAGTTTTTACCATACAACCTAGAGCAAACACCTATGTACATTCCGAACTTGTCTAAAGTGAGAAGGTGGGACAAACCAGATGCAAATTGCAAAAAAGTGATTATTAAAGGGCTTCTTAAAAGAGTAAGTTCTCTTACACGGAGTTCGTCAACGTCCACTTTGAGGAAGACTAACTGTGGATGTTTCTGCGAAAGCTCAGTATAGAAAGGAGCTATCATGTTGCAGGGACCACACCATGTTGCACTGAAATCTACAACTACCTGGAAATGATGATCATTTGTGTAAGAATAACTGAACTAACCAATATTGTAATAAATAGTTCAACTAAATCAATATTGAGATAAATCAATATTGAGATAAATAGTTCAATATTGTGATAAATACGTAAGAATCTATTTAAGGAGAATCTATTTAAGGTGGCACTTGGTCTGTGTAAAATTAAATTCAATCATCTCTTTTTTATTCAATATCAATATCAAGGAACTAAATATCAAGGAACTAAATATCAAGAAGAAAGGAACTTGCTTCTAAGAACACAGATGAAGTCTTTAGGAAAGCTGAAATAAACCCAAATGATTTGAACCAATGACCAAATAAATAATAAACCCCACACTTACAAACTGCCCTATGTATGACTAAATAATTATTAAACCCCACACTTACCAACTGCCCTATTTGTGACTCACGGGTATAGATCTTTGTGACTCACGGGTATAGATCTTTTAATAAGAGATGAAAACCAAGTACCTAGCCCTACTACATGGGGCAAAAAGTATATCATTAACTCTAAACATGTATATACCCTTAAAAAAAATCACACTTGAAAACACACCTTAACTCTCCACATGTATATACACTTAAGAAAATCACACTTGAAAACAAACTTTAACTCTCGACATGTATATACACTTAAAACTTGCTTGTGAGAATGGAATGTCTTTTCCAGGTGGAGGCCTATATTAGATAAAGGACACATTCAGGATTTATGATTTACAAGTGCCACCTAGATGCAGGAGTTACAAAAATAATGTTCTCCTTAGACAAAAGTTACTAACAACAAACTCATTACATTACAAACTATAAAAATGACACATAAAATTCAAAATACAATTCATGGGGAGCCCAAAGATTAACAATCTGTTATAGAGAGCAAACATTTTCTATCTACTTAAGTACAATGCAATGAAGGCAGCATTGAACAAGAAAGTACAATGCAATGAAGGCAGCATTGAACAAGAATCAGAGAACTATGGTGTTTAAATAAAAATTTTGATTAAAAGATTGTCAGGAAATTACAATCTTGCCAGTGGTGTTTGCCTCCGATATTTTTGCCTCCCACTCTTGACTGGTGTTGATAATATGTACACTTCCATGAGAGCCGGTCGTCGGTCGATTATCGGGACGTTCAGTCGTTGTAGTCTAAACACAACATTGAAGGATATTGTGAGCAAATGCAAAAAGAAAAAGAAGTTACAAAACAAAACACAGAATTTGAAGAAGTTACAAAACAAAACACAGAATTTGCATTCTTAGAAAAACTGCTGATAATGTCGCTAAGCTTTAACTTTTACATGAATCGGTGTACTCTTAGGAACAAGTATAAATCAGGGCTAAAGAGCCTCCCCGCCTCCAAGCAGCGAAAAAAAAGAAGCATAAACTTGCATTGGACAATTTTATTGCCTCACCATTTGAATCCCGCCCATTGAAAATAAAATATTGCACAAGACAGGACTGAGAGGTACTCTTGAACCAACAATCCTGAACACTTCAAAGAGCATAAAAGGAATACAGCTCGGATTGATACCTTTCTGCCAAAAATGTAGCTGAAACAGTTGCCCATTTGTATTTCAGAACGCCGAATCCTTTGGAGAAAAAGAAAATGCTAGCGTATCCAGAACAAGTCTATCAAAAGAAAATCACAGCATATAAGCGTCATACAATTGCAAGAAATTTTGCTCAAAGGATACACCAAGACACAGACAGTATAACAAAAGTATANCCGAATCCTTTGGAGAAAAAGAAAATGCTAGCGTATCCAGAACAAGTCTATCAAAAGAAAATCACAGCATATAAGCGTCATACAATTGCAAGAAATTTTGCTCAAAGGATACACCAAGACACAGACAGTATAACAAAAGTATATGCAGGCTAATAGAAGAAGCTTAATTGAAGCTAATTATGAGGCATATGCTGCATCTACCTGAGCAAAAGGGATGTTGCCCTCCCATTCATATATATTTTATTTGAAATGATATGTATTTGGAAAAATAAAAGTAGCAAATAGCATTTTGACAATAAATTTCGAAGACGCAGTACGAATACAGGTTGCTTTCTTGGAAAATAAATTTCGAAGATGCAGTATGTATACTGGTTGCTTTCTCGGAAAACTTGCGAGCATCACAATTGGTAACACTTGTAACACGGTGATCAAAATCAGAGCAACTGTGAAATAGAATTCAAGCTGAAATTAAGACTTCCAAAACAATAAAGACTTACACAAATGAGACAACTCCCCTTCTTTCGGGAATTCTGGATGTGAGTGAAAGATCGTCTTAAAGCATAGTGTAACCGTTCAATTTTTTATCAATTTTGATCGAAATTTGGTTAAAAATTATTCAAATTCTAGATTTCAGTGATTAAATTTGTATAATAAGAATGATTTAGGGTTTTCAGTATGCTGAAGCCATTAAAAAAATGCAATTCTAAATCGATTTCACCAAATTCGAATGAAAAGTTTCACCAAATTCAAAAAGGTAAACAACGCCTAGTCTTAAAATTAAACAGAATACAATGAATATTGAGATTTCCAACAATTTAATTTGCAGTACATCAAGAAGCGTTATCCAATACACACCTGCCTTGACTGGAATTGTAATTGCTGTCACGCCGGCTCGCTGGAACTGAAATCAAATGAGATACAACCGAGTAATCAAGAAGCGCTCTATTTCTATGTATAGATTGGGCACTCGCACTAAATAGCCATGAAGTTTTACTGCCTATTGCCCAACTCTTCAAGTCATTTTGATTTGAGATTTTAATTATTTCTATCAAGTCAATTTATTTTCTTGGGATTCTCAGATAAAACTGGCATCGAAATATGAGATTTTAATTCTTTCTATCAAGTCAATTTATTTTCTTGGGATTCTCAGATAAAACTGGCATTGAAATACGCTGAGAGTTTAACCAGGACTGAATTATATGGGAAATGATAAACTTCGAACAATCTTAGAGCAGAGCCCAACCTACAAAAATAGGATGAAACTTCCGAGTGTACTCCTCCCCTTCTGTGCTATTTTTAAAATTATTCGTCCTTGCTCCTCATTTAAAAATAAAATAAAAATGATGTCAGATTAAAATGCTCACTTTCTTATGAATGAAGGAAGGGATTGTTGATTTTCTTGTTAACGAATCTTAAAGTTAAGATTAAGAAGAAATGTCCACCCTTCATTTTAGAATGTATGCTCACGAATCTTAAAGGAATGCATGGTTGGTTTTTTGGTTAATGAACAACGCTTTTTTAAAGTGAGGGAATTATGAGTATGGTATTGTTTTTCTGTTTTTACGAATAAAGGAATGTATTATTGGTTTTCTTGTTAATCAACAAAGCATTTTTAAAGTAAGGAGGGAATTATGAGTATGGTATTGTTTTTTCTTATTGTACTGTCTCCCAGGCAGTATACATAGTGATGAGTTCATTTTGACTATCTATTAATTTGGGTTGACTTTAAAAAATTTGTAAAAAACTTAATGTGTAACATAACAAACTTAAAATTTTAATTTTTAATATGTAAAAAAAACTGAATTTTCTTACATTTCATTGGCTGATAACTTTATAGTGTTATTGCAGCCTTCACGTATTTCGAGATAAGAATTAACTCAATGACATGACAGACTAAGTAAGGGTAAATTGAATTTATATTTAATAATGTTATATTTATATTTAATAATTTATGGTCTTTTCATCCACTTGTTCTCCCCCGCCATAGTTTATCAACAAATAAAGGAATACATTGTTGGTTTTTTAGTTAATCAACAAAGCATATTTAAAGTAAGGAGGGAAGTATGAGCATGGCATTGTTTTTCAGTTATTTAAATTGCATTTTTGAATGTAGAAATGGATTCAACTTGTTGAAAAAATCATTTTTCTACTACCTAGGATTGGAAATTTGGAAGATATTGATGAATTTTGTCTATATGAGCTTTCAACACCATGAAATTTATGTAGGGATTGACATAAAAACATGTGAGAATATCATTATATTGATCTTGTGTAGAGATGGTTTTAGAGTGACTAAAATATTTAGTATATTTAATCTAGTTAAAATTATTATTTTCATATGATATTCATAAATGAATATAATATGTATTATTAAAAATAAGAGTTATAAAAAAACGAGAGTTTATAATAATGTAGGCATTATAATGTGTCAGTTAAATATTTAGTATATTTAATCTAGTCAAAATTATTATATTATATGATTCATAAATAAATATGACATGTATTACTAAAAACAAAATCATATTCTTGTGTACATATACTAACTTTTAAAGTTTTGGAAGGAAAAAATGGTAATATGTAGTTTTAATGGTTTTGGGAGAAAAACTCTTAATATCCTGAATTTATGATGTGTAAGGAATTTTGGATGTTTCAAACTCCTTACACGTTTATAAATCCATGAATCCAAATATTAGAAAGAATTGTGAAAACTTGCACACTTTGATCTTAATATCCTATCAAAATCTATCTAACAATGAGATAGTTTTAACTAGTGTTAAAGTTTTACATTGAATTTGAATGTTTTTACCCAACTTAAATATTTTTTTATGTATGGTTTTGGAGAATAAACCATCACTATTGAACTGGAGAAAATTTCCCAATCCATAGTTTTCACAAGGTACTCAATAAGTTTCCTCTCATTTCCCCCTTATATGTGATTTCCATTTTATCCATTTTAATTTTTCCTTTATAGATATTGAAGTTTGAACTATAATATGTACAATGTACAATATGGGACTTGTTCCATCTTTAGGTGAGTATCCATTTCTTCCTATATTCTCTAATTTTTTTGTTCAATGTGTTTATTTGTTATATATTACTAGTATTGCATTGCATATTTTAGGGGTCCAAATCCCACTCTCTACTTCACCTTTGACTTGAATAAATGTTATATTTGATATCATTGATCTTTTATTTTTTAAAAATTGATCTTCTATACATTTGTATATATGTAAATCGAAATGTAATAAAACATTAACTACTATAAATTTTGCATTTAATGAATAAAATGGAATTCAAATTTTAATACTAATTTTAATTCATCTAAATGCAAGAGAGCTTGACTAAAAAAATGGCAATCCACTAGAATTGACAGAGCATTGAGACAAATTTATAATTTTCCAATGAAAAATCTTTAACATAAATATTATTGAGACAAGTCAATACACAAGATTTAATGTTACATAAATAATTACTTCATTAACAATACCATTATTGTAATAAATTCAAGTACATTGTATCTAATACTCTCAATTGAGAAAATCATTACACCTTCATTTAAAAAAACAAGAATAAAGTAAAAACAAAAAATAATAATATAAATACAAACACAAAAAAAACTATAAAAGAATGGAAAATTTAAATTCACACTAAATGTAATATCCTTCTTCTTAATACTGATAATAATACATTTTTCCATTTCAATTATTTTTAATTCTTATGTTGAGCTTAAGCATAATACATTAGCTAGTCACCACAAAATAATCATCTCAAAGTTAACTAAAGGAATCAAAGTAAATCATATTCACAAAATGTCAATCAAATTCAAGAAAGCTAACTCTAATCAACCAAATTTAACTAACACCAACCATTTTCAACCTTAGTAAACCACTGCCCACCAAAATAAATTTTAATTAACCAAAATTATCTAAGTCAACAAGAAGTGATTAATAATAAACCTAAGTCCATACTCAACCAAATTTCAACAAAAAGAAAAAGAACACTACACTAAACAACGAAACAACAAAAGTAAATCAAAATGACCATAAAAGTCCAAGTCAACCTAACATTTACAACTAAACCCAAAGAAAGTCAATCAAGGTCAAGCAAAACCAACCAAATCCATTTAAGTAAATCACAATAAACCAAAATGTTACAAATTCAACCAAAATAAACCTAGGCCAACCCAAATATATGTAAGTCAATCATACTAAATCAAAGTTAGGCATAATCACTCCCAATTAATCTAAAGCAACCTAAGTTGACCAAAATCACTCATTTTCAACCATAGTCCACCAAAGTCAACCTAAAGCAACCAAATTCAACCAAACCCAATTAAAGTCAAATGAACCAACCACACTTAATTGTAATCAATCAAAGTCAATCATAATAAAACAAAGTCAATACACGTCCATGTAATCATCCAAAATCAATTGTGATCAATTAAAATCAACTTCAATAATACTCAACTAAAGTAATCAAATTCACCTATAATCAACATATAAGAGTTGCAATAAACTATAATAAGTTGAATACTCAACCAATCTCAACCATAGTCCACTATTAAAGTCAACCAAGCCAACCATATTCAACTAAATTCAATCATAGCCAACCAAAGTGGACAAAGTCAACCATTATCAACCATAGTCCACGAAAGTCAAGGATTGATGTAAGCTAATACTTCCCTCTCATGATGTGTTAGTTGCAATGGAAATCTAGAAAAATACCAATTTCTTGACTACGAGAAATTGTTGGAGGTACATGCACTACTTGTTAGAAGGCGTTGTCTAACTGTTCTATGAAATGGCTTTTTTCTCTAGAATCCGACGACATAAATTTGCACAGAATCACTATTTTTTTTTGTTGTTTAAAATCTATTTTTGAATGCAGAAATGGATTCAGCATGCTGAAAAACCCCTGGGGCACTCGGATTATACATAAATAATCACTCAAATATGTGGATCTAACAATTTCTTGTCAGATTTCAAACAAATGTCCTCGGAAAACAATCGTCGAAGAAGAGTCATTTCATAGAACATTCAGACTACGGCCTTACTAAAATACAGTGTAAAAAAATGAAAAGTTGGAAATCAATTAGCCTCTCGAATATATAACTTTATTTATGTAAAATTTGTATAAGTTAGAAAAATCATGTTCTTTTAATAGTGGTATGTTACTTTTCCTCTAAAATATAATGTGTATATTTGAATAAGACCTCAATTTAATACATAAATGAAAAATTTGCTTGAAACAAATTTGCATAGTTATAGATAATAACTAGTTGTGTGCATCATTATTTTTGAATAAAGTCAATGAAACCCTAGAGTTAGGAGGTAAGCATTAAGACAAGTTTTGATGGTGTTAACATGTAATCAATCATTTTTTTTAAATTGTGTAAATCCCCATCTATACTTGTGCATCATTGAGAAATGTTACAATAGTCTAGACAAAAAAACCTATGTATTTTAGAATCATGGTATATATAAAATAAAAATGTATAAAAAATTAGAAAACAATATTTTCCCTCAAATATATATATAAAGCTCTTTAAATGTGTGTAGTTTGATTAGGGATGAATGTATGGATAAGATTTAAAAATCTCATAAAAAATGTAGATAATAATTGGGAGCTGGAAAAATGAGTGTGTGTTTATTTATGTAGCTTGAATCGTCTTGTTTGTTACTTCAAATAAAAAATCAAAGGAACCAACTCATCCAACACATAGAATGAAAAAGGAAGAGACAATCCTACCCATTTTTTTGAATTTATAGGGGTGCACATACATTATTAACATGCACGTGTTAATGAGACACATGCATTATTTTTACATAAAATAATGACCATGTAAAACGAACACATGCATTATTTTTACATAAAATAATAACCATGTAAAACTTCTTTAGACCTGACATGTTTCAAAAGAAAAAATTCAGCACTAAAACCTTATTTTAAGGGCATATGACATGTTTCCCTTTCTCATCCATAGTAAAGGCCCTTAGACCCTTTCCCTTTCCCTTTGTGAAAAACTACCTAATAATGCCTAGTACAATACTACTCAAAAGTGAATGACCCAACATAGAGGGTATGTGTCATGGTTGGAGGCCTTATTCACAACATTTGAGGCGTAGAAGGTTCAATTTTCTAAGGTACTTGTTTTCGTTTTTCGTAAAAAGAAGATGCACAGTGGTTTCCATTGCAGTCAATGAGTATTAAATCCTTGGAGATGGACCGTCATTACAATATGTCCTCATACAATCATGGAAGGGAAGACATTTTCCTCATTTTGTCTCAAAGAAAATTGGAGGTAGTAGATTCTTTGAAACCAAGGCGTCTAAAAGAAAAAGAAATTGTTTGAAAAATACGTCAAACGATTCATTGTGGGAGATATAGACAGGATTTGGCTATCCAAAATCGTCAAACATATAGAAAGAAAGAAAGAAAGAAATTATTTTTAACATCCACCAGGCTAAAAATAGCCTATGGGACAGATTGTTTTTCCATCTAGATTTTGTATTCGACTCTTTTCCTATGAAGTTTTACAATAACCACTCCCAGCTTCTTGACAAACTCTTCACTGAATAGATTATCCCAAGAACTAGCTGCCAGAATACTTGCATAATTTTCCCTACTGTCTTTTAAGGCTTCACATTCTAAAATGAAATGTTTTTATGTTTCCACTTTTCCGGAAGAGCACAAAATAGATAATCTTTCCTCCCACATTTCTTTTGGCCTTTTGCGGCAACCTGTTTCACAATGGAGTTGATGAGAATTAGTCCTTAATTGAGCAATACAAATTTTAGATCTCTAAGAAATATTGGCCCCTATGTATGCCTTTTGTTGATGGTTATGGCACGTCTTTTGAATTTTGGTATATAAGCTTCAGTAGTTGTTGAAGGCATTAAAAACTTTACTGCAACATAAGCACCGTGGGCGCATTTACTTGATGTAGGAGTACAAATCTGTGCATCTCGATACGTCATCTTCCAACATCAAGGAATACAAGCCGTCATCTACAGTTCAAAATCATGGGGTTGACATTTGGCCAAAAATATGAGCCTAAATGCTGCCAGGTAGACTGAACCAACAATTTAACTGTCAAATAATTGACCAATGATAAACTACTACTGTCAGGACAACAACTACATTCTACATTATTTAAAAAAAAACATAATCCATTGTCCATTACTGGAAATTGGTGTATGACCCCTTGTTTGTGAGACAAGGAACCTTTTTCATGTAGATATTTGAACTTGTGATTTCTTAGGAGGAAATACATGTTCTT
>SNQJ01S0003158.1:39164-54600 GCA_010110895.2 Picea sitchensis | reverse complement strand
ACAATTGCGTTGGGAATTGAACTCTAATCCATTAAAAACAAAGAAGAATACCATTTCTAGATTGGTACGTTTCAATTGAGAGGATAATAAGGCCAAAAAGGTATATGACACAAAAAAATCAAGCGCATCTACTTATTTTCGTCAAAGTTGATAGGATGTAGAAGTTTGAAAAAGAATTCAAGATCAAGAAAATAGTAGCTATGTATTGTTATGCAAAAAATGAACGAGACTACCCTGTACATGCAGGATCATGCGATCATCTGCAAATTTATGAGCCTATGGCCTTCTGAAAAAGCCTTGATTTGATGGATCAAAACGCGATGGAATTCGAAAGGAGATGTTGAACTCAAAGTGGGATTGAATGGATTTTTTGCAGCTATCTTTAACAATGTTGAGGACCGAGAAACAATGTTTGAGAACGACTCATATTTATTTAATTCAATTGGATTATATCTTCGACTATGGACTGAAAAATTCAGCCCAACTAAGGAGGATTTCACTTTCACCCCTTTCTAGATTTGTCTTTACTCTCTGCCATAGGAATATTGGGATCCATAAATCTTGGAGGGAATTGGAAACACCCTTGGCTCTTTTTTCAAAATCACAGATGCAACCAAGCAAGGTAGATATACCTCCTACAACCAAATCTTTATCTGTCTAAACATTTCCAAATCATTTTTGGATTTCATTTATTTAAGCTACAAAGACTTTGATTGGCTTTAGACAATCGACTATGGACATATACCCTTTTGTTGTTGAAAATTCCATGCACCTGGGCACCTCTTCTAAGACTATCCTATGAATGTCCTACCAGATGATGCAAAAAATATGCCTAAGAAAGATGAGGAAGGCTTTGAGAAAGTCACCAACAAAAGAAAATCTCTCAGAAAACCCCCTTCATATCCAAACCCCAAAGGACCCAAGCTTAGAAATAGTTTTGAGATCCTATCTGCAATCCATGATCAAAGCCGGGAAGGTGAACAATCTCAACAGCCAAATTAGGCACTCATGGCTTCAAAGGATAACACTCATCAAGATCAAGATCGAAACTGCGACAAAGGAGTAGAATCATCTAGAGTAGAGTGCCCAAATGCAATAGAAGATGAGGATATGATCTCTCAAGAGGAGGGCAGTGAAGAGCATGAAGAAGGGGATGGCATGGAACTAGGTGAGATGGATCTACAGGTGATTGTTGATGCATGTTCTTGAAAAGAAGCAAACTCCATGTTAGAACGTCAAATTAAACTCCTAAAAACATCCCTAATCATATCCAAAGATCGATCTATGTCCACTCCTCGAGGTAAGAATCCAACCTCGTCTTCCTTAGGAATAAACAATGTCATCTCAAAGAAATCCCCCAATATGATAAAGGAGGAAAAAGAGAGGGCATTGAAGCAACAAACAATTACTTCAAGACCTTGGTGAATTTCTGGTCAACTCATGCATAATCACGCTCATGACAGAGAATTTTTAGATTTCCCTGCCTAAATCTCAATTAATATCATCTCTTGGAACATCAAAGGCCTCAATGACCCGAGTAAACAAACAATTATAAGGGAAAAAATCCTTAGGTATCAACCAACAATTCTCGTGATACAGGAAACCAAATGTTCAAGTGAAACCCTCTATCAACTAACCTCCAAATGTTGGTCAGGATGCTACTCAATTGTTATATATGTTGATGGAGCCTCCAAAGGAATGGAACTCCTATGGAACCCTAGGGAGATCCATATATCCAACTTCTTTACCACAAGAATATTGTTAAATGCTAGATTTCAACTAACCATATCAGATGCATTAGGTTTCATCACTAGCATCTACGGGCCTCAGCTCATGGGAGAAAAAATAAACTTTTTCAGTAGTCTCCAAAATCTCAAATCCCTCATTGAAGACAACCATTGGATCATTGGGTGAGAATTCAACATGATAACCTCCCTAGTAGAGCAAAGAAGGGAAATCAAACACCTAGATCTGGACTCTGAAGAATTCAAAGAAATGACATGATCCCTCAACATGGTTGACTAGGAAACTGTGAATGACACTCACACCTAGAACTGTAACCATAGAGGAGGATCACCAAATAGACTCCTAGTTAGATAGATTTCTAATCTCATATTCACTGCTAACTATGGGGGTGGTGATTAAGGCCACAATCCTTCCATGCCATGGATCTAGTCACTGGCCACTATGTCTTGATCTCCACATCAAAGCAAGCCCAAGAAACAAGCCTTTCAGGTTTGAATCATTTTTTTTGGAACACCCATCGTTTCAAATGAACATTGGAAAATGGTGGAAGGAAGCAACCATTCCCAATGGGAATCCAATGTTTAAATTCCAACAAAGACTAAGGAACCTCAAACTCAAGATAAAACATTGGAACATAGTATAGTTTGGGGACAATTTTTAGGTCAAAAAAGAACTTGAACATAAGTTGGAACAAACGCAACAACAAATGATGTTAACATGAAGAACTAAGGATCTAATAGTGCAAGAAAAATATCTGCAAATTCAGTTGGTTGAATAGAATAAACAAGAGGAACAACTTTGGAGGCAAAAATCTAGGATGCAATGGCTTCAAGTTGGGGAACACAACTCCAAGTTCTTTCATAGATCTATGATCCAATATAGACACCACAACAAAATCTCAATGTTAAAGAATGGCTAGGGAAGAAAAATCTCCAAGCACGAAGAAATTGAAACATAGTTGATTCATTACTACAACACCTTGCTAGAAGAACCACAACCCATCAAACTGGAAGCCATTCAAAACATCGCTCAACATATCCCCAATATGGTTACAGTGAAATAGAATGAGGCACTATTAAGGAGAATCTCTTTGGAGGAGGTTGAAAAGGTAGTCTTGGACATGCCCAAAGGAAAGTCCCCTGGTCCAGATAGATTCACAACATATTTTTTCCAAGTATGCTAGTAAGTAATCAAACATGACATTCATGATGTTGTGGAGGATTCCTAGAAATATTTGCATGTTCTCCTAGCTCTCAACTCAACATTCCTCACATTTATCCCCAAAGAGGAGAAAGTCAAAGACCCCAACAAATTCTACCCCATCACTTTATGCAATGTGATCTACAAATTTATAACCAAAATCATTGAAAACCGCCTAAAACACATCCTCCCCATCTTAATCTTCACTAAGAAATCATGATATGTGGAGGGAAGATAGATCATGGACATAATTATATTGACCCATGAGATGATGCATTCATTGAAAACAATAAAAAAACCAAGCATGATGATCAAACTAGACATGTCCAAATCCTTTAACAAGATAAGCTAGAAATATATCAAGTGCATCCTTCTAGCCTTTGGATTCTTGGAGCAATGCATGCAATGGATTATGACCTTAACTTCTTCAAATTTCTTCTCTATTTTAATCAATGGCTCCCCTTCCAACACCTTCTCTCCCTCACGAGGAATTCTATAGGGGGATCCACTCTCCCCTTTCCTTTTCATCCTCATGGAAGATGGTCTTGGTCACACTATCAGAGAAGTAGAGGTTGAAGGCAGGGTGAAAGGACTACAATTTCATGGAGAATCCAATAAAACCACCCACCAAAAATTTGTTTATAACACCATGCATTGGGCACCCCAACAATTCGTGAAGCACTCCCTATCAAGAAAATCCTCTTAGACTTCATGGATTCTTTCGGAACTTCAATCAACCAAGCTAAGTCTCAAATATTGTTTTTCAATACTCCACTTGCAATTCAAGTTAACATCTCTATAATTCTTGTCTTTCAAAGAAGCACCCTTCCTTGCAAATACTTGGGTGCTCCTATGGTGGAAAATTCCTTGAGACAAGACTCTTGGGAAGACCTCCTAGATCGTATGGCAAATAAACTTGATAGCTAGTCTTTCCACTCTCTCAACCTTGTTCGTTGCTTGGTTCTAATCAAGTCTATTATGCAGGCAATGCCTCTATTTCTCATCTTTGGCAGCTCTGAAACATATCCTCAAAGATGTTCGCAACATGCATAGAAGATTCCTTTGGGGAGGTAACAAGGATCATAATAAATGGGCCTTGGTATCATGGTCAACAACGTGTCTTCCTAAATCTATTGGGGGACTCGACTCGTGTGATCTAGAGATGCAGAGCTCGGTTCTTGGAGCCAAAACATGGTGGTGCTCAAGCAATTTGGGGATAGCTCTGGAAACAAAAATATATATTTGATGTGACAACGACTGATTTAATTCACATGGACAACTCTCCACTTAGTTCCTCAATTTGGAATATTGCATGGAAAGATAGAATTCTCATCCAAAATCATTTCTTTTGGGAGATAAGGAATGGGAAATCAGCCCTGTTCTAGGATGATGCATGGTAGCAACTTCTAAAATGGAGTGACAGAGAATATCTTCTTGACCTATGGACTTCTATGCTAAATCACAATAAATCTCAAGTCTACCATTATTGGCACCCATCATCCTTGAACCAAAATTGGGGATCTTGGCTCCCTAAAGAAAAATGGACCCTTCCCCGTAAGCCACCGGAGTGGGACTATTTCTAGAAATACCTAACTACCCGAAAGATCAAAATCAATGACCAACTTGAGAAAGTTAGATGGGGTCATCATCCAAGTGGAAAATTTTCAATCAAATAAGCCTACAACATTGTAGCTAAGTATCAACACCTTCCTCATCCAGAAATATGGGGAAAAATATAGCAACAACATTTGTGGCCAAAAATATCAACCTTTCTTTAGTTAATTTATGAGGGGAAAAATCTTACCTAGGAGAATCTCTCTAACATAGGCTTCTCAAGACCCTCATACTACTACCTATGTCAAAATCAAGCTAAAACAATGGAGCACCTCTTCAATTCATGTTCCTTTGTGTCCACCCTGTGGGATCAGGGCGCACTAATATTTTGAAGATCCAACCACAACAACGTCAATATACAAGACACCATGGAAGGTTGGAGCCAAAGCATAAGTAATAATCCCATAATAAATAGAGTGTGGTAGCATCTTCTAGGTTTCACGCTGTGGGAAACATGGAAGGAAAGGAACAGACATATCTTCAAGATAAAGAAAATGGAAGAAAATTTTGTCTGGATAAGAATCAGACACGCTATCTGTGAAACAATCCTTCTCAACTCATAGACTAACCATGACTAGATTGGAAACTAGCAGGATCACAACATATTGCCATCTCTTAACCTCAATCCAAGCAAAATATTATTGCATATGGCGATCTAAAAACCCCACCGATTCATCCAAGATTGCTAGTCTTCCCCCCCCTCTAGGTTTCACTATGCTCAACTTAGATGGTGACTCCAAAGGGAACCCAAGACCAGTTGGCTTCAGAGGAATATTTCCAAATGACAAGGGCATGATCCTATGGACCTATGTTGGCAAGTTGGGCATCGACAATAACAATGTGGTTGAACTATCAACCTTGGAATATGGTCTATGGGTTGTTAATCATGAAGGTTTCTCTAAACTAGTAGTGGAAGGAGACTCCCAACTTATCATTCATATGCTCTAAAAAATGCAATAGGGCTTGCCTATAAGAAAAATATATATATATATTGGATACTGTGATTAGGCTTGGAACAAATCAAATTTCTCCTCCCTAGGATACTTTCCCTTATACCCTCTCATATCCAAAGGTATACCAAAAAAATAGTGGACATAATGGAAAAAAAAGGTGTATCCAATGAATAGGATATTCTTGACATAGCATGGAATTCCTCATAGTCAGATTTTCTATTAGAATAATGCTCAGAACTTGCAACCAAATATTGTAGCCCCATGGATGGGGTGTCAGAGAAGTGAACATATGCAAATCCTAGACCAAGCCAACACATGTCTATCCCTTGCATGATCAATATGGTGGTGTCATATCACACGCAGGTGGAGTAAGCACAAGATAGTGGTCTAAATGCCGAGGATATTTGTTATCAATGCAATGTTTAATACATGTTATGGTGGGTACTCTTCACCTCATTAACTTGCACTTCAACTCTGATATTACTTCGCCCAATTTTAAACCCCATAATTCTAGAAATAGGGCCATCCCAATTGGCTCGCAGTGCCAGGAAGGTAAAGGATCGACTCGTTGATTTAGAATCATTGCATTTAATCGAGATCTTGAACCATTATGGTTTCAAAAATTGATAAAGAGGGACGTTGGGCCTCCTCTTTGTGTCTACTTTCCTCTATCCATTTACCAAACTTCTCACTTGTTGTTGGCTCTTACCTCTTTATCATTTCACCCTGAACATATGTACTCAACAATGCCACTTGGTCACGCTTATCGTTGGGGCTATCGTTGAGGTTGCAGGTCTCAAGATGACCCCTCCAACTCCTATAGTTCTAGCCCAAAACATATCAACACTAGGCTGAAACAAGAAGCTCATGCCTCAGAGAATGAGTTTTGGGAACAAACCCCACCTCATATCAGAGAAGAAATTGAGAATATTGAGAATGTCATCTGCCTTGAAAGAGGAACTATCCATGACTAGGAAATTGATGTTGAAGTGGGAAATTGGATCCCTGACAAAGGGATCTCTAGAGTGAGAGACACCAAGTATTGGAGAATGGTTGATTTGTATTGGCACATCAAGACACTCGTAGGAAAATTCCTGCAAGACCGGTATGAGGAGCGTGAAGAAGTATTGTTGTAGTTGGATGAAGTTTTGCGACAAATCCAAGATATCAGCTCTAAGCTTCTTCATAGGGTACATCAAGATGCTACTCAGCCTCAAGGTGACCCCCAGCCTCCGACTAATGGGAAATATTCAGGGGCGAGGGAACCCCTCCAAACTGATTTTTTGTACATTGGAATTTTTTATGACCTTGTACCAGTTTCGTAGATGTTTATACTGTAACTATATCAAGAATATTAGAAATCTAGATCGACTCACTAGTATCACTAGTTTACTAGGAATTCATAATCTTGATCAAACTCTCTGGAAATTTGACCCTTATCATTGTTGTTGGTCTGGTTTCCTCAGTGGCAGGCTGACAAACTCAGTGGATTTTGTACAATTTCTTCTTACTGTGATAAATATAAATATAATTGTTTGCCGACAAAAACAAATTGAAAAGCAAGATGCTTCTGTAAAGGAACAATTTGAAATTAATTATTTACAATTAACTATTGATGTATACATTCATATCCTAATTCATTGTTACAACTATATATTTTAATAATAGTGTTGAGATATATCTAGGTTTTAACTATATGGAAACATTGGGGACATTCATTATAAACATTTTAAAAAAATTGGGATTCTCCTCGAAGAATAAGAAGATAAAATTAAAAGATTCATAGTAGATACCTTCATCAAAATATATAAACCATATACATGTTGCAATCCAATGTGATGGTGAATAACCACAACAAATTTATGAAAATTTATAAGGAAAAATAAAAAAATTTGAACAAAATCCTTATCATCAAGGATGGAGAAATTGTGTAAACCAAAAATCATAGTAAAAATCTACTTGCAGAAATGAAGAAGTTGAAGAATGAGAAGAGGACACAACAAAAAAACAAGAACCAATTCATTAACAAAAAAAACTTAACAGATCCAGTGGAATCATGGAAGGTTGTTTATTTTAAAATACAAACCATGGATAAGGGTACTATCACCAACTCAATAAAGTAGAAAAACCCG
Source organism: Picea sitchensis (assembly GCA_010110895.2). Lineage (NCBI taxonomy): Eukaryota > Viridiplantae > Streptophyta > Pinopsida > Pinales > Pinaceae > Picea > Picea sitchensis. The sequence continues at coordinate 46,955 of SNQJ01S0003158.1, read as the reverse complement.
ATGTCATCATTAATAAAGTTATATTTAATAAAGCACATCTATAAATTGAGTTCAAGAAATAGTTAAATGACAAGTTAAGATCTACAAATTCAATGATGCTTGAAGGTCCATTTATCACCACTAATGAATCCATTGATGGACTTGTGAATACAAAAATATCAAATATCGACATGATGACTCAAGTTTGTCATAAAAAATTAAACCGAAGATTAAGAATGATCAACTTATCAGGGTACCATATCAACACCCAAAATACAGAAAATGTGGCACACAAGAATCAATGTATCAATGTTGATATTGTTCTTGCATATTGAAGCCTCCATAAATCAATACATCTCGAAGTCAACAACAAAGAAGATCAAATTCAAACTCTTATCATCAAATAGTTCCATAAATAATCCATTTATGTTGGATTGATCCTTTTTCAATGGGACAATATTTTTCAAAGATTTGAAATATCACATTGTGTCTCCAACCTTATCAAATAAGTGAAAGTTACAAGAAGATGTTAATTCTATCAAATGAAGTGTTCTCTACCCATGCTTTGAGGACAAAACATTTTTAAGGAGAGAAGACTTGTAATATACCTAGGATATATTACCACTATGTAATAATTGTTCAACAACATAGGTATTCCAATAGAGGACGAACACTTTCAGTAACCACTCACACAACCAGATCAAATATCAACACACCGATGTTTTGACGTGGTAAAACCCCTACGGGGAAACATACATGAATGCAACCAACATGGCCACTTGGAGCAATTTGTTAATGCAAAAGAAAAATATTATAGAGATATTTACAAGAGAGTTTCTCACAATATATCATCGCCAAATGACCCTCCATGCTCTTTAAATATAGATCACAGACTAATTGGGTGTTAAGCCACATATCAATGTAGTCATTAATATTGAGGAGAATATGAACCATCAGATCACTCTATGTCAAGAGCATATCATGACCGTCAGATTTCCTAACTATAAATGCATACTAATTCATACTAAAGAAACACATGTTTACTTAATGACACATTAGACCAAGTTGATCTTAACTAACTCCAAAGTGTCTTAATATCCTAACATCCCCCCTTAAGAACAACTTGGGATAGGATTGAAGGATTTAAAAAGGTGACACAATAGGAGAATGAAGGAGGCATTGGAGCCTAKTCCCCCTTAATGASAACTTCATGAACTCCTAACATAGATCGAAGTTTGGAAAAATTCACTTCTATGAGAGAATTTGTGAAAATGTCTCCAAATTTATCTTTTGTAGGGAAGAAGAAAACTTCAATAACTCGATCATGAATGATCTTTYTGATGAAGTGCATTTGTATCTCGATTTGTTTTTTGTGTTGATGTTGAACTGGGTATTTGGCGATCTTGATGGCACTCTGATTTTTKCACTAGAGAGTGGTCAGATGATGMTGCTAGAATCCAAACTTTGAAAGGATTTGTCGAAGCCCCAAGGCTTCCTGAATCACATTAACAACTRCAATAGCATGTTGTTTCTTACAGGCCCAAGTGAGAGGTCCTGAACCAAGGCTGAAAACATAACCTGCAATAGACTTTCGATCATCAGGGTCGTTGACCCAATTTGAATCAGTGAAACCAACCAATAAAGGAGTCCCTTATGAACTGTAATGTATCCCAAACTGAACTGTACCCTAGACATATCGAAGTACTATTTTAGTTGCTTTCCAATGGATTTCATGGGGTGTTTGTGTATACTAGGAAACAAGACCAACAACTAAGGAAATATTGGGATGGGTATGGGTCAAGTATAAGAGGCTACCAACTAATTGACGGTACATGGTGGCATCAACTTCGAGAGAAGTACAAGTGGAAACAAGTTTGACTCCAGACTGGAATGGATAAGGGGTTGGTTTAGAATATTCCATGTGAAAGCGAGGAAGAAGGTCACAAGCATACTTAGACTGGGAAAGAAATATTCCTTCCTTCGTTTGCAAAACTTGGAGGCCAAGGAAATAGTACAAATAGACTAAGTCAGTCATTTCAAATTTCTTCTTGAGGATAAATTTCACATGTATTAAAAGTTTAGTGCCACTACCAGTGAGGATAATATCATCAACATAAAGAACAAGGATTATGAGATGGCTTCCTACTTTCTTGGTATAGAAAATTGGATTAGAATGACATCTAGAAAACTCAGTGTTAAGAAGAAAGTTATCCATTTTTAGGGAGCTTCCTTAAGACCATAAAGAAATTTCTTTAGGCGACAAACAAGGCTAGAGTCATTTTGGACATATCCAAGAGGTTGTTCCATGTAGATTTCTTATTTCAAATCCCCATTCAATAAGGTGGATTTGACATCCATCTGATAGACCTCCCTTTTATGTGGGGCTACAAGGGCTAGAACAAGGTAGATGGAATTCATTTTGGCCACATGGGAAAAGGTTTCATTATAGTCAATTCCTTCAACTTGGGAAAATTATTTGGCAACTAACCGAGCCTTGTGTCTTTCAACACTTCCATCTGATGCATACTTAGTTTGGTAGACCCATTTACATCTAACAAGTTTTATTCCTTTCGGAAAACATAGTTACCAACTTAATGAGAATTGTGACCTCAAAACGAGAACTCTATCCCTTAAAACCCATATTTGCATAAAAAACATGAAAATCAACCCCCAAATCAAAACGTGGTGCTATCAGTAGCACCATTTTTTCTAACGATGTCAAAATTACAACATTCTTCAAACATGGTCTTGAAAACTCATACAATAGCTCAGAAAAACCTTAAAATCAACACCTAAACAAAAAAATGATGTTACCTAAAACAATTTTTTTTTTCAAAACATTAAAATTATATATAATTTGAAATATGATTCTTAACAGTTGGTACCATTAAAAACAAAACCTAAAAATCAACCATCAAATTGAAAAGTATAGCTACTAGTAGCACCCATGCGAAAATTAGGGTATTAAAATGACACATTTTTTAAAAGCAGTAAAAGAAATCATCACTACTGTAAAAAAGTCATAAAATCAACCCTTAAATGCTTACTTTTTAAATCTTTGTTTATCACTTCAAGCACAAGATAATACACAATGCCATGGAAATATCACCCTATACTTAAAAATTCAACATCACTTTTTAATATTTTTTAACTTTTAATAATAATAATAATAAATACAAGTTACATTGAATGAAACATAAATTATTTCTTAAAAGTATTGTTACATTGTCCATATTCAAAACATATGAGCTAAGAAATGTTATTATGTTCTCCATAATCAAAACATATAATTCATAAAAAACATAGAAATGATTCATAACCTCATGTAAGATCATATGTAAGTTAAATGCTCATTTTAGTTACCATACAAACATCATATGGATCAAAAATACATAAAATGTTTCATACACTTATTCAGATTGACTCATGGATTCTAAAATACCATCAAAGTCTACATTGTCATCAGATGAATGATTGGATGAAGATGTATATGATCCATACTCTTCTCTATTGTTGATGAATGCACCATATCATTCTACATGCATTCCCAACCTTTCATATGTCAAAATCCTTTTAGATCTACGACTAGGTTCAACAGTCTCCCATCTTGCAGTTATTTCTTGTGGCAGCAACCTCTTGATAATATATGTTGTCCTGGTGTGAAGAGTTTCTCTCTTTTTCAAATTGAAGTCATAAACAAGTATTTCAACATCCTCTAATTTTAAGAGGTTAGTGCGGTGACGAGTTGTATTTTGACCCTTTATTTTTCTCTTTCTATTGACATTTTTCTCAACCACCATATTTGTCTTGTACACACCATTGAATGGGTGTGTACATGTTGCATACCAATGCACTTCAATTGCTATAACATATTCATTTTCTTTGTCAATCTTTATAACCTTTGCAATCCAAAATGGATAACCATGTGGATGTTCAATCACTAAGACTACAATCATGCTATCCTTCTTAATACCATGCAATGAACCCCTGTAAAGGTCTTCCATGGCTTCAAGTTTTGCACATGATCTTCGAGAACCAATATACATTTATATTTCCTCTACTTGTGTAAACTCAATAGCACCTTCATATTATTGTTGTTCAACAATGTTTCTTTCCTCGGATTCATTTGGCATATTTTGTGGCCAATGAAATGGAGTCTTCAAAAATGTATCTTCATTTGTTGAGTTTGAAATTATGTCACTTTGACAATCGAAAAAAGACTCCCACCAAAAAGAATCAGCAACATCAAAGTACTCATATGTATCTTTAATGGATTTTTTAATTTCTTTTGTGCATTATGGATTTCAACAATTGATTTCAATAACAATAACTTTGATGCAAATATTGAACGATCTAGAATGAACTTCAAAAAAGTTAAACCTAATGAAGGCCCCCATTCTAAAGTAGTTGAATATTCTTTTCCCCATATAAGTGTTTTCCCATCAACCTTTTTGAAACAAAATTGATGTTGGAAGCTAATGTCATTAAGTTGCTCAATACATTTTTCTTCACCATGCGATCCTTGAATAAATATTCGCATGTCAACAATTTCTTTTAATATGTGAAAAACAAACTCTAGAATGTATGATTTCTTAATACATTCAATTAATGATGGTAGGATTCCAACATTTTTCCTCTTCAATGTTACTGAAAAACAACTGAACATTTTATCAATATGATCATGAGTGTGCCCAACAAAAAAGAAACCAGTTTTCACCTTTTGAAATATTCTCAGTTGAAAAAGCATGCTTAGATATCCAAACACAAGTTGTTTTTTGTTTTCACGACTAGTGCTTTCTAACTACAGATATAGAACTTGAGGAAGATTTCTAGATGAGTGAGTGAGCACATGATGAAGTATGGTGATGGTCAGATTTGCATCATTATGAATATTTGGAGTTGTGAAGTAAACCCTTGGACACATTTTTCCATTAAAAACCATACAACCAACCAAGTGAAACTGAATGAAATTATCTTGTAATTTTTTTGGAGTACAGACAAAATGTGATAGAATTGTTTTATTCTAGTCCATGCTATCAATTATCATACCTAAATATTTGTTTGGAATATCATAACACTTCTTACGATGTTTGTACAACTTTTTTCTTTTACTTGATTATTGATTTTGATATTCTTGAAGTGCTTTGACTATGGAATCTGCACATGACATAAAATTAAAATATTGATAATATGTTTTCATAGTTGATAACTATCCAATTAAAAAAAACAAAATAGTAAATACATACATTTTTTTAACCCTTAAAATTTATCTCTTCTTGATTTAAGAGTAGCACATGTACTGCAAATCCCTATCCTTGACTTTTTTGGAATATAGACATTGTTGAATTGTTTTTTCCATATTATTGTAAAATATGTATATGTAATAAAATTACCATTTCCTTCAACACCTTCAGCATATTATTTGTACAAGTTGTAGATTTCACCCCTTGAGAAATTATCTGGAATATGTATTGTGTCTCTATCTGGCATACACTCTCCATGTTTGGAAAAGAAGTCATGCATCCATGAAAATGTAGTGTGTGTTAATGGCCCACTCTCTCTTCCATGATGTACCTTTGAATAAAATGAAGGATGTTTTTCCAACCTTGTTTGGATTCTTGATAGATGATGATTACCAATTGAGTGAATTTTTTTTAAATCCTTTATGTAAAGTAAAAGATTCCCAATGTGATATTCATATCATGTCTAGGTTCATATCATGCACCCCATTAAATATGAATTTTGCATGCTCTTATTCATTGAAAAATATTTCTTCTTGTTATTCAAGACATACATGTAGTCCATGCTTTTCAATCAATTCTTTTGACAACAGTCACTTGAAATCAAATCACTTATGGAAACTGATTTAGTGAGAAATTATTTTCTAGACCTTGTATAACTAGAATGATTTGGATTGATATAAAAAGTTCTAATCTCGGTCCTAGAAACAATGTTTCTTTACAATGTCTCCATTATTTCATCATCCTCACTAGAAGGAATTTCTTCATCACTAGAAGGAATATCAAGCAAAACATTGTCAGGAGACCGAACAAGAGAATGCCGATCACCTTGATTTATTGCAGCTAAATGATTGAGAACTTAATATTCATTCCTAGGTCCACCATCATCTTCATTGATAATCCTGTTGACAAGAGGAATACCAAACTCACTAGAAAAATGATTACCATCCTCACCGATGTCATTGGGTCTTCCATGAAAATATTCACTTGAAGGAAAATCAGTATGACCCTTAAGACTATCAATGCCATTAAAGTCTTCTCTAGCAAGATTGTCTTCATCATCAGAAACACCATCATTAGTGCCTCTAAAATCTCCGAATGGAGGAAAAACATCATCATCACCATTGGTGCCTTTAAAATGCCCACTTGGAAAAAATCGTTCACCATCGACATAATCATCTTAACTACTTTTAAAATTCCCACTCGAGGGAAATTCTTCATCATCCTCATGAATTTTTTGAAAATCCTCACTTGGAGAAAAAATTTCATCATCGTCATCGGTACCTTGAAAATCCTCACTTGGAGGAAAATCATCATCAACATTGTTACCTTTAAATTCCCCACTCAGGAAAGAGTGTCCATCATTGGCATACTCATCTTCACTACTTTTAAAATCCCCACTTGAGGAAAATTCTTCATCATCCTACTTAGTGACTTGAAAATCTTCACTTGGAAGAAAATATTCATTGGTACCTTGAAAATCCTCACTTGGAGGAAAATCATCATCATCAACATTGTTGTCTTTAAATTTCCCACTCGGGAAAGAGTGTCCACCATTGCCATAATCATCTTTACTACTTTTATAATCCCCACTTGAGGGAAACTCTTCATCAATCTCATTACTACCTTGAAAATCCTCACTTGGACAAAAATATTTATCATCCTCATCAGTACCTTGAAAATCCCCACTTTGAGGAAAATCATCATCAACAACATTGTTTCCTTTAAATTCCCCATTCGGGAGAGAGTGTCCACCATTGGCATAATCATCTTCACTACTTTTAAAATTCTCACTTGAGGGAAATTATTCATCATCCTCGTTAATGCCTTGAGAATCCTCACTTGGAGGAAAATCTTCATCATCCTCATGAGTACCTTGAAAATCCTCACTTGGATGAAAATCATCATCACCAACATTGCTACCTTTAAATTCCCCACACAGGAAAGAGTGTCCACAATTGGCATAATCATCTTCATTACTTTTAAAATCCCCACTTGAGGGAAATTCTTCAACATCCTCATCAGTGCCTTGGAAATCCTCACTTGGAGGAAAATCTTCATCAGTACCTTGGAAATCCCCACTTGGAGGAAAATTATCATCCCAATCATTTAGCCTCTGGTCAAATTCTCCACTTCAACCTAAGTTTTGATTGTTTTCAATATTATTAAATTGTTGAACGGATTGATCACCGTCATATTCCTCCTTTTTATCACTAGTGCCTTTACAGTCCTCTTATTTAGGACTTTCTTGAGGAACATGTTGAATAACAGTTCTTGCACTATAATCAAACTTCTAACTAGATGAAAAATACGACGCCTCATTTACATTACAAGCATTCCCATCTCATTTGTCAGTCCCAAAAGAAGAGGTATGTGAACACTTTGTTGATGTCTTAGAAATAAAATATTATTTATTTGACAAAGCCATCACTTCTCACTAAGCACATAGATTTATAGAAATGCTCACCCTCCCAATGACAATCTTATAACTTGCAAAATGAATTTTTTCCTACAAAATTTCCCCTCCAAAATTTCACCCCAAAATATTCCCTCCAAAATTTCCCCCTCAATT
>SNQJ01S0003158.1:15043-39081 GCA_010110895.2 Picea sitchensis | reverse complement strand
TTCGTTATTTATTTGTTAATTACAATATTTTCATGTTTGTTTATTTATCCCACATTCATTAAAATTAGTGATGATCCATTTAATTTTAGGTATATATGTACACAACCTTCTTTTATTTATCCCACATTTGTTACACTTAATTGTAATTTATATCATCTTTGTTATATATACAAAGTCTTATTTTGTCTTTTAACATTGCATTAAATATTGGGAAACATTCATTAAATAGTTTGGAGCAATCTACAAGGAAGAAACATCAAGAATATGTTTGAGGAGAATCTAGCATGTCATAGGTTAGTTATTTTTTAAATTTTTACTATTTACCAAAAAAACATTTATAAGATCATTTTTGAATCATATGAGATTTTTTCATGCGAAAATTATAAAAAAACCTAAATTTTTTTAGATGTTTTCTAATTTTTTCTAAAGAAATCACAACCTTTTAGGAAAATTTAGAACTTTTTCAAATAAATTTTAACAAAATTCTTAGGATTTTTCAAAAAAAAAAAATCCAAAAATTGGAATACTTTTTATAAAAAAATTGCAAGTTTTTGTTGTTTTTTAATATTTTTTTTAAATTTTGGCCCATGGTGTTTAGTGGGCATGATTCCCCTATACATCAGACCATGACTTGGCCTATGAGAGTGCTCGTGGCGATGCCTGACATCGCCCCACCCCCCATGGCCAAGTCACGGTCTCGCAGGACCGTGACTTTGTCGCTGGGGGGCTGGGGTGATGCCCCCCCCCCCACCGCATCCAAGGCACGGTACCGCACCCGAGGCTTGGTTGCGGTGGATGGGGTGATGTTAGGCATGGTCTTGTGGAAACGACGAGACTGTGCCTTGGCCGTAGTGGGGGATGGGATGATGCTTGACATCGCTCTAGCCCTCGCGGCTAAGCCTTGGGCATGGCCACGGGGGCTACCCCTTCGCGTCCATGTCATGGTCCCATTCCCAAGGCTTGGTCGCGGGGGTAGAAATCCTTTCTCCCAGCATCACCCTAGTAACCCCATATGTCAATTTTTTTTAAATTACTTTAAAGTTTAATTTTTATGGTCTAGGATGTTTTTTAAATTTAATTTTTATGGTCTATGTTGTTTTTTTTAATTTAATATAAAGTAAACATTTCCCAGACTTAATTTTGTTTTTCATATAGATAAAATGACAGGAAATAAAATATATGTGAATGTATATGGATCACGACCTGCAATAATAGCATCCAAAATTGCAACTGGGACCTCCATGAATCCTAGGCAACAAATTGATAGCACAATTGTTCAAGGTCCAACACCTAAGTTGTCAAGGGAAATGAAGAATGTTAGGGAGTGGAAATATGTGGAAGGTGAAAACAAACTGGAATATTCTCGGTTTGTTAAAGACAAACAAGACAACAATAGAGAACATCTATATTTGTATTGTGTTGAGTTTGAACATGTGCAAGGAAATTATCAGCCACTTGGTTTTTTACGAGATATATGTTTGGTGCCAGACACAGATATTGTTTATGCACTCGTGAAACAAGCTAGGACTTATATCAAGATTAGGTATTGTTTGAAATTGAGCAATTATAACAGGGATGAATGTTTTATAGAATTATGTGCATCTATCGTTGAAGACATTGATTCCATTCATATTGATTATGAAGAAATCGTTCATTTAGATGAAACTCATTTAAATTGTAAGAGGAAGAAAAAAATGTTGTCAATGATGAAGAAACCATTGTTAGATCTGAATATTATAATGAAAGTCCTAAAGGTAGTAGAAAAATAACAACACCAGGTATTGATCTAGAGGATGGTATTATGAAAACAACACAAAATTTCATTCGAAATAGATTGAGGATGACAAACTTATTTGATGATGGCCATACATTTTAGTTGAATGTGAAGAAKCTTTATAAACCCATAGAAGGRAAAGAAAAATATCAAATTAGTAAACTGCATCACTTGCATATTCACAATTTGAAAGCATTGATTAGGTACAATCCATATGCACATGTGGTTGACTAMYTAGTTCTTTTTGACCCAATAAAAGTTTCTAGCAGGGATGAATTAGATAGATAGAAATGTTTTGACTACAAATATTATGTTATTTGAGGAAATCATTCTACAAAGGCTAGAAGAGAATTGATGCAAGAATATCCCAATAACCTTTTTTTGATACAATCAAATGCATAATATATGTTGGTTTATCAGATTCATATGCAAATTTATTGGCATGGAATCATAACATGGATAATGAATATAGGATGTCCATGAATTTAATTCAAAGGGTGAGGTTTATTCATAATGATTTTTCTGAAGAAATCAAATGTTGACGTGAGTTTCATAAGCAATGTTGTATGGAAATAAGCTTCCCAATTGATGATGAAAATGCAAAAGAAAAAAATTGCAAAGGAAGTGATGTATTCAGAATTGTGGATAGTTATTTTCAATTCGGATTTAGAACTAGATAGGTATAGGATTTGATAGATGAGATCTTCAGTCTATAGGAAAATATTGGTATAAAAATAAGAGAGTTAAGAAGAATAAACCCTTAATATGTAGCACAAGTAAGACAGGTCCTGAAATCAAGAATATGCCCGAAGATATGACTATAACACCTTGGAGAAAGATACAAGGAGTGAAGGATGAGAAACTTATCATAGCTATATTATCACGTGTAAGGTCGGCTGAATTTTCAATGGAATAAATGTGTGATGAATTTAAAAAGCAAGTTTGTTGAGTTATTTTTATTTATGTTAGGACAAGAAAATTAATTTTTTCCAGTTTAACATATCAATGTTCTAAGTATTTTATTATATATATCATTATAACATTATTTATTTTTTGAATTTAGTCACAAGGTGTATATGAGAATACAAGAAGAAATGGTTAAGATGTTGAATGAAGAGAGTTGGGATGATGTTAAGCTCAACTATCCAGATTCAAGATCTACAACAGTATTGAAACAGTTTTTTGTTACATTCAAAAATATTTGTTGATCTATTACATTCATATTATTCGTTTGTAGATTAATTTATTTATATTTAATTAGTTATAGATATATAACTAAATGTTTTTTTGTTTCATTAAAGATGCCAAAGAAGAATGCAGATGGAGTACCTGAAACCTTCAAAAATTTTATTCAAAAAAGCCAAGTTTGAAAGAGAAAGAAGGAGACGTGTTTGAACCATTGAACTTGATGACACCCTTGATCACTACATTTGGAATGGGATTGACATTATTCAATATAAAGTGATATTAGGTGATTCTAAACAAATTGCAAATAATGTTCCTAAAAAAGAATACTCCCTAGTTATTGCAGATATCCCTCATGGTTATAATATTCAAAACATTGGATATGATACTAAGCCTTATACTTACCAAGATTTCAATAAAGTGGTTATGGGATTTACGGAAGTCACAACATCACCATTTTGGAGATTTTTGTTTTTTCATTCAGACACAATAAGGATTAGTACAATCAAGGTTCAAGGGAAAAGAAAAGACAAGGATGCAACTTAGTTGGTAAGATATTGAAAGTGTTTGTTTAACGATTAAGATTAGAAATAAATTTTATTAATTCACAAGTTAATTGAATTTTCACTTATTTATGTTACAGGAACAAGCCTAATATTTAGAGCTCCAATAGAGAACCATTTACACATGATATTGAGAGTATACATCTTGCAACCTGGACAAAAGATGATTCTTATAAGTATATTCTTGTCAATGTAAAGGATGGAGGGAAGCCTAGTAGTTTATTGGTTTACAATGTTGTAGTCAGAAGGCTAACATGTGTTGAAAAGGATTTGAAAGGAGAGATGGTTAACATTTATAAAAAACCACAAGCATTAATTAATTATCTTATAAATACATTTTCAAATGAAGGATATTGGGTTTTGGATTTGTTCACGGGTTCAGGTAAGAATTATGATCTAACAATTATGAAACCATATTTCAATCTTTTTTATTTTTAATTTATGTCGTTTTAAATTATTTAACTTAATTATTTGTTTTGTATTTGGTGATTAGGTATAACACTAGCGTGTTACTTACATAAATGAAGAAATTGCATAGCCATTGAAAGTGACCCGCTACAGTGTGGCTTTATTCAAAAAAGAATTAATGTTATTCCAACTCTTTTAGATGAAATGAAAGAATTTGACTTGAGGAAAGGATATTTTAATGAATCAAAGGTGGAAAAAATGTCAAAGGAACCTCAAGTACCATTAGGAGGATTCATTGGAAAAGATCACTTTGGAGAACTTGTGGATATCAAAGACCCAATGAAAGAGAAAAATGACATAATGGAAGAACAAAATGATGTCCAAGAAGATGATAATGTGTCTGTTGAGAATGATGAATTTGGTATATATGCTATTTTTTATTATTTTTAAGATGTCCTTGGAAAGGATGCTCAATTTTGCAAATTTTTTATGAGCTATAACTGTAATGTTTTGACCTTTAGATTTTGAAATAAAATGAATATGTATCTTTTGTTGTTTTATGATGAATCTTTTTTATTATTTTATTTTTACATTTATTTGAATGTGAATCACTATACTAGGGAAAATGACATGAAAAGTTGTCTTTTTTTTACTTCAAATGTATAAAAATATGGAAAAATTTGTTAATTTTCTAAAAAAAAAATCACTTTTTTTTGTTCAATTATGTCCATAAAAATGTTTTATTTGACATGTTATTTCAAACGGATAAGTACCAAAATGTATAGATTTTTTATTATATGACTTTAAAATGTATGTTTTTTTTGCAAAATATGTAAAAATAATGTTATTTAACTACAATTGTTTTCTATGCATTGAAGTAAAGGTAAACAATGTGTTTAAAAATGATATTTTCCACTATATTTAAAAAGTATGGAACCATAAATTAATTAAGAAGACACAATTATATGAAAAATCTTAATTTCAAAAAATTAAATAGTATACAACATTTTTAACATTGAAATAAGCATGGAAAAATGATTAAAAACATCATTGAAATTTTTTTTGAAAGTTTTGAAAATAGATGAAAAAAACATCATCGAAAAACAAAATTTAGAACAATTTGAAAATAGATGAAAAATAAGAATTTAAAAAAATAATGTGAATACAATATGGATAAGAAGATTTAAAATATCGAAAAACAACCTAAAAAGGGAGGGGGGCATGCTACCAGTACCACAACTTTTCAAAACGAGGTAAAAAATGTGACCCAAAAAAAATGAGAACTCTATAGAGTTCTTGTTAATTTGGTAATTGTGTTGTAAGAGGTACAAAATCCCAAGTATTGTTCATCATTAAAGAGATATACTCTTCATTCATTTTTGTACCCCAATCTTGATTACCTGGAGCTTCTGCAAATGTCGTTGGATCATGAGTCTCTGAAACTTAAGCTAAAAGAAAAGAGGCTCATTGGAACTGTGAACATGTTCGACGTTGATCTAAAGGATCACCAACAAGATCACCAATTGTTTTTGTAACATCCCTCTCTTGCGATCACATGTTATTGGCTTATCCTTGAGGACACTTGCGTGCAAGTGATCCGGTTATAGTATATGGTTATCTTTTTCTCTTATGGATTCTTGTGATGATGTTGATGAATTATGATTTATGTTGTTTGATATCTATGTATTGATAGATGCTATTGACGAGTTTCCCCTGAGTGTACAGGAAACTTGACAGATTGAGGATGTCGATGGAATCAATGGACCTCCTTGGACTCCAGATTGAGTCAGGGAGTGGATTGTATTGGTTTGAGTATTTCATTTATGCATATGTGACATATGATCGATTATACTATGATGTTGTTTATGGATCATTGACAGTGTTTCGTCGATGGATGCAGGTTGACGATTTATTGCTAATATGACTCACATAAGGAGTAAAGGGGTCATGCACATAGACCAGATATTGAGGGAGAGGTGTGGCAGCACCCCTGACATAGCCTACTAGAACTCCTATCATGAATCAAATTGTAGGTGAACGATTACCAAGTTCGAGAGGTCTACGATGTCGTGAGGGAAGAATGAGACAGTCACTCATGAAGATTTATAAAGGGTACGCAATAAGGTAGGGTCCTTATTCCTTAGAAGCCCCTAGTCTCTCACAAGGTCGTCTGAATGGATTATTGACTCCAAGGGTTGGACAACTACCACAACAAGTCAAAGGCGAGTGGAACCCTTGGAGCACGGAGTGTGTCTTGAAGGGCACATCACGTAATTAAAATTTGAATCAAAGGCGAGTGGAAACCTTGGAGAACAGAGTGTGTCTTGAAGGGAACGTCGCGTAATTAAAAGGTGAGTCAATGAATCTAGGTGGCCTAGAAAACTTTGAGTGAATGTTAAACCTTGTAAAATATTGAGCACTGTCGAATTAATTAATTGATTAATTAATTAATTAAAGATTGAATTTATTAATCATAATCCCTAATGGTCTAAGATTTTGCAAATAAAAATTTAACAAAGCCTAAGTCTAAGTTAATGAGAGGACAAAAAAACTAATTTTATAAATTAAATAACGAGGGGATGAAATAAATCAATTTAAGAATCAATGCAATTAAAAAAAAAAAATCTAAAGGAGTGATTTAATACACTTTTGCAAGTAAATACCAAATTAGAATTTAAAATAAGAAAGGAATAAAGAATAAAAGAATGTGTAAGCATAGAAAGGTATCTAGAGCCTAGTCTAACTAGAGAACATTCATATTTTAACTCAACCCAGTTTTAGAAAAGCGTCAGTCATTAATTGGGAATAAAGGGAATAAAGGGAAAACTAGGAGTGATTTTAGGAGCGCTTTTAGGATGGGTGAGAGAAATTGACTTTTAATTAAATTAAATTGTGGATTTACTTGTGCAACTAAGGGAAGGAGTGACAGTGTATGNAGAAAGGAATAAAGAATAAAAGAATGTGTAAGCATAGAAAGGTATCTAGAGCCTAGTCTAACTAGAGAACATTCATATTTTAACTCAACCCAGTTTTAGAAAAGCGTCAATCATTAATTGGGAATAAAGGGAATAAAGGGAAAACTAGGAGTGATTTTAGGAGCGCTTTTAGGATGGGTGAGAGAAATTGACTTTTAATTAAATTAAATTGTGGATTTACTTGTGCAACTAAGGGAAGGAGTGACAGTGTATGGGGGAAATAATTCCTAATTAATTTTTAAAAAATGAATTAAATGTGCAAATGGAAAGGTGTCACTAAGGAAATTCTATAAAACAAATGGTTGAGAGGAGAAAAGGGGGAGATTGGTTATGAGTAAGGTTATGCTGCAGAAATTATGGTTGGTTTTACTTGTGAGAGTTGGGATACCCAGCTTGAGAGAGAGAGAGAGAGTGGTGGATCTACCTTGCAAGGCGAGATGGGAGCTAGAGGATTCTGGTTGTGTTTGTGTGTGGACCCTTTGAGGCTCAGGGGGCTAAGGGGGGAGAAGAGTACCCCTAGCGTTGGTTGGGAGGTATCGGTGAGGTCTCTGCAATTAGAAAGCGAGAGGACGTGCAGAATGCCTATTGCTGAAGATCATCTCTAGGTTCACCTTTGTCATCAGCTACAGTATTTTATTTAGAATTGTATTGCATTAATATTTAAGATGTACAAGATTTTAAACTTCGTTGAATGGACATTGGTTATGGTATTTATTTTTCTGTGAGATGTAAGAAGAATATAGATGGTCCATGCAATTTTCTGTAAGATGTATTTAGAATAAAAATGGTTCTGCAAGATGTAATTTTTCCTCAGTGTTTAATTATCTCGGTCATTTCAAATTCCATGGAAATTCCACAGTCCTCGATTGTTTCATGTCCCTTGGTATTTTCTGGAATTCATGTTAATCTCAACTTAAACGAATTGCATTTTTCTTTCTCTGCATTTTTTTTCTTTGTATTATCATTAGCCATCACTGGGGAAATGGCCATGCAATTTCCCATGGCTTAAGCTCTGCATTTTTGGGAGCCAAAGTATTTGCGTCTTCACCCTTTTCCCAGTGAAATACCATCGATATTCTCTACGTTTTTTTGGAGCCAAAGGCTTTTCACCTTCACTCTTTTCCCAGGGAATTTAACCAATGGATACACCTGCGATTTTGTTTTCCCTCAGCGCATTTAACCACTGGATACACTTGTGATTTTGGTTTCCCTCAATGCATTTAACCAATAGATACCACCTACGTTTGGTTTTCCCTCAACACATTAAACCAATGGGTACCACCTACTATTTTTCCCTTTTCCTTGTCCCTGCAGATTTCCTTTAAAGATCTTTGCGATTGCCATGCATCTTCTGTGAATTTTTATGGGTATTATAACCACTGCGAATTTCCTTTAAAGATATCTATGATTGGCATGTATCTTCTGTGAATTTGTATGGGTATTATAAACGCTGCGAATTTCCTTTAAATATCTTTGTGATTGGCATATATCTTCTGTGAATTTTTATGGGTATTATAACCCCTGTGAATTTCCTTTAAAGACCTCTACAATTGGCATATATCTTCTGCAAATTTTTATGGGTATTATAACCCTTGGGAATCTCCTTTAAAGATCTCTATGATTGGCATGTATCTTCTACGAATTTGTATGGGTATTATCCCCTCTATGTTTTTAATTACACCAGCTTGGAAAACCCTTCTTTAACCCTTGCGATTTAAGGCATTCGCCCAACTTGGTATCCATTACATTTCCTAGTGTTTTCATATTGTATTCACCTCTGCTCCTTCACTCTTTTTCCCAGTGCATTTTCATCATTACTCTCTACTTTTTAGGGATCCAAAGGATCTGCATCCTCACTCTTTTGCTCAATGAATTTGTCAGGAGTAACCCTGTGATTTCCCCTACTTTCCTCTGTGTTTGCGCATCAAAACATTCCCAACAAAAATGATTCATCTCATGTGATTTGCTACCTTCTTTCTTTGCATTTGATTGGAATGGTACCCTATGTTTCATTCCTTAGCTCAGTGAAAACCTTTTAATCCTTGTGAGCTTGTCTTTACCTTTTTTATACCTCTCTACTCTTGGGCTTCAATGGCATTGCTAAAGAGTCCACTTCCATATCATTTATTAGAGTGTGTATTTATTTGTGCACTACACATCGGAGTATTTAGTTCGGATGTTTTCATTATACATTACTTCGTATTCCAGTTCTCTAGTAAATCATTATGTAATCCTCATCTAACTTATGTAGATTGTATTATAGTTATCTAGACACATTTTTTAATGTTATTTATTTTAAAGTTCATTACTTTTAGAATGGTGCAATAATGTAGTTAGTTTCTATTCTGGGAGCCATCTAATTATGTTTGACATTATGACCAATAGGAATGATATTCATCTAACTAGTACTATCAACTACTCGTGGAAGTTTGACATGAATACTAGTAGAGAACTAAGATATTGTTCATGATCACCTTAGGAGCATAAATTGAACCTTGGGATCCCCTAAATAGAGACAAGTGGGATAACTGAATAATAAATCATCACGTGGACTCATTGGCATGTTATTTTGAAGATATTAACTTTCATGTTTAAGGAATTGGCAACCCATTTCGAATAGATTCCCTTGCGCTTTGGATTATACTGATGATTAAGTAATTAGATTGCCTTGTGTTATGGACTAATGATTACATCTTTAGATTACTCGCGCACATTGTAATAATGTCGATATATGAGTCCTAAGTATATGGATTAATTGTGCTCATTGAATGATGTTGATTTATGTTTAATCTGGTAATTAGATCATGCATGCACCTTGAAAATAATGTTGATTATTGTGGAATTCAATGATTGTTTACTCACATGCCCTGAAGTAAAGTAGATGTATTCTTTTGCACATTGAAAATAAAATAAAGTTGATTACATTGTGCCTTAAACTTATTTCGTGGTATGATTGATTTAGTAATTAATTTCTCTTATGCCTTGGAATTTATCTGATGTGCAATTGGTTATTAGAACACTATTGCACCATTCATTATCGTTGATGGTGTTGATATAGCTAGTCAATTTTTGGAATTGATTGTGTTAGTGGGATATAGACACCTCCTTTCTTCTCAAAAAAGTCGCCAGCCCTGGAACCTTAAATGGTCAAAATCAATTGGATGAATCCTAGGCTTGAGCGTTGCTTATGTGTCTTGGAGGTCCTAACCTTGAAGGGTAGGTTGGGCGGGTAGTTTCTCTGTGTTATCTTTATGTGATGAGTTGATCTTGCGTCATCATCTATGATTCTTGTTGATTATGTGTCGTTATCTAATGTGATGATGTGTTAATTGTGTGTAGATACTAATTATGTTGATGCGTTGGTTGCATCTTTATTGATTATGACGATGAGTCACTTGTAATGATTTTGATTATGATGTCATTGATTATGCGCTGCTATGAATTATGTGTTGATGTTACTTTCCTTATGTATCTAATGAAAAAAAAAAAAAAAATTACCTCTTGTGCTTCATTTTTCCTAGTCGTAACAGAGGGGCTGTTACATATGGTATCAGAGCAGGTTCAACCCTGTGACTGTGGATCATCACGCCTTCCTCTATATTATACATTGATAAATAGTTTATTGATAATTTAAAATTAAAATTGTCCCTATAATAATCCTGGATAGAGGACGTCGTGGAGGTAGACGACGTTGTACTGGTGAAGGAGGTGTGATGCCTTTAGTAGCATCCATGCCAGAGTGGTCTAAACCCAAATGAGAAAAAAAATTCTTGGGCAGGAGTTGATTGTTGTAAGGGATGTGGTTGGTTGGATGAGGTCATTCTAGAGAATGTCAGGGGCCTTGATTAACCAACTAATTAGAGATGAGGCCAGGGAACCTATGCCCGATGAGGGTTCACATCACACTCCAACTAGTAGTGGTAACATTCACGAGGAACTCGAGAAGGTTAAGTTTCTCGACTTCATGGGTGCCACAGACAAATCAGTCGCTGAGGCATGGTTGGAGAACATGGAGATATGCTTCGCACTTCGTGATTACACCTCCAACATGAAGGTCTAGATGGAAGTCTTTCTGCTGAAGGGGAGCTCTCTTCTATGGTGGAAGACGCTCCTACCGCAACTAAACATGGTCGTCGAAGACATGTCATGGGAACTGTTCAAGGAGCGGTTTTGGGAGACGTATTTACCTGAGGAATTCATTTAGTTCCATCTCATTGAGTTCAACACCTTACAACAGGGTGGTCATACATTTCCGGAGTATGAGGCCTGATTCATGGAGCTTCTTAGGTATTCTCCACATATGAACACGAAGAAGCTCAACATCAACAAGTTTTTGTTCGGACTTAACGTCATAATTTGTTCAAAAGTGAGGATCCTAATTCCTTAGACATTTCACGATGCAGTCTAGAAGGCCATCATAGCTGAGGAAGAGTTGATCAGTGAGGTTCATATAAGGACTCATGTGAGACCGATGGGATAGGCAACAACTAGTGCACATCAACATCAGACACCATCTAGACATTCATCATGGTATCGAGGTACTCTGAGAGGATCCACATTCATGACGCCATGGTGACCGACTCCTCAATAGCGGACTCCCTAAATAGGACCACATCACGAGCAGAAACATCATCTGCAACAACAGTAGTTTAGGAATGTTCATTAGAACAGACCAAGGTTTCAGGTTGGTGGAACAACAACTTCTACTTTGGGGACTAGGAGTACTGGATCGAAGACTGGATGTTGGACATGTGGAGAGCCAGATTACCAATGATATTTTTCGGTTGAGAGGGCCAGAACAGCTGAGTCAGACGAACACACTACAGTTGGATATTTGGTCAAGGTCCACAGGATTCATGCAGTGGTGAATAACCACCAGGCCAAGCACTAGTCTACTGTTATCAAGACGTCAGGTACCATCGCTGACTAGACCTTTAGTATTTTGATAGATCCTGGTGCTACAGAGAGCTTTATTTATGGTGCAATGCTAAAAATAATTAAGGTAAAGGTATTCAAACAAGATGAGTTTAGCTATGTGGAAATAGCTTCGGGTGCCAAGCAGAAGGTTGGAGGAAAGGTTACAGACTGTAGCCTAAACTTGGGAGATTTTGTAATGAAGGCCAACATGTACATCACAATATTAGGATCTTATGACATCATGATTGGTATGGACTGGTTGGAATCACATGATTTGATACTCAACTGTAAGATGAAATGACTGAGTTTGGTCGATGATGAGGGATAGAGACTAGCGATTGTAGGAAGAAACCAGGGATTTTCCCTAAGGTTCATTTCTTCCCTACATCTACGGAAGAGCATGTGAAAAGGATGCAAGATATATGCAATCTTAGAATTGAACAAAAAGGGTGTGGTGGAAGGATTAGAAAACCTTCCGGTGGTATGAGAGATTGTGGATGTATTCCCAAAAATATTACTAGGTTTGCCTCCTGAAAGAGAGCCGGAATTTACCATCGACTTAAAACCTCGAATTGAACCGATAGCAAGAATATCTTATCGAATGTCAACCCCTGAGTTATAGGAGTTGAAAATGAAAGTGAAGGAGTTGTTGGACCTAGGACTTATACGCCCAAGTGTGTCACCTTGGGGTGTGCTTGTTATTTTCATAAGGACGAAGGATGGGTCGTAGAGACTCTGTATTGACTATCGTTAATTGAACAAGGGAACGATCAAGAACCAGTATCTATTTTCAAGAATAGATGATTTTTTCGAATAAATGAAAGGAACAGTGGTGTTTTCAAAGATCGACCTAAGATCATGATATCACCAGTTGCGAATCAAGGAGGAGGACATTCCCAAAACCACATTCAAGACGAGGTTTGGGCATTATGAGTTTACCATTTTACCTTTTGGACTGACAAACACCCCAGGGGTATTCCTGATCTTGATGAATGGGGTGTTCTGCGAATACTTGGAATTTTTTTTCCAAGTATTCATTGATGACATATTTATATATTCTTGAACGACGGAAGAACATGATGATCATTTGCACTTATTACTACATTGTTTACGAGAAAACAAATTATACGGGAAACTGTCGAAATTCTATTTTTATCAATCAAGGATTCATTACTTAGGGCATGTTATCTCCGGCAAAGGCATCGTTGTGGATCCAATGAAGGTAGAGGATATTATGGAATGGCCTGCACCAATGAATGTACCATAAGTATGTAGTTTTATGGATTTAGCAGGATATTATCGATGGTTCGTAGAAGGTTTTTCGAAGATAGCAATTCAATCATGGAAATGTAGAATAAAAACAAGAAGTTTGTATGGACCGAGAAATACGCAGAAGCATTTCGAAAGCTCAAGGAGTTGTTAATGCGAACACTGATAATAAAAGTCCCCAACATGGCCAAGGAATTCTTGGTATGCATAGACGCATCCAAATAAGGCTTAGGCGGAGTCTTGATGCAAGACGGTCAAGTGATCGCTTACATATCAAGGAAATAATGAAAGCATGAGGAGAACTACGCGATGCATGATTTGGAATTATTGGCCATTGTGTATGCCCTGAGAGTGTGGAGACACTACCTGATTAGAAAAAAAATTGAACTAAAAACAGACCACTGTGGTCTGCAACACTTTTTTACGCAAAGTGACTTGAATGCATGAAAAAGGCGTTGGTCAGAATTGCTTAGTGAATACGATTTTGAGATTACTTACATAAAAGGAACAGTGAACAGAGTGGCAGATGCATTGAGTCATAGACTACGCATATTTTTGATGATAACTCTTCAGACGAATATTCGAGAAAATATTCTAACTATACAATGCGACAATGACTGGTATAAAGAGGTTAAGGAAAATATTAGACAAGACAACATGTTGGTACCAAAATTTGAAGGATTTACAGTGGACAACAATGGATTGATGAGGTATAATAACTGGATTTATGTACCACCTAACGACGATTTGAGAAGTTTGATCTTAAGCGAGGCTCATAGAGAAGTGTACATGGCTCATCCAGGAATCACAAAGGTGAGGGTGGACCTTAAGCCCTTATTCTTCTGGAAAGGAATGAAGGCGGAATTAGTTATCTACGTGGCGAGGTGTCTAGAATTTCAACGAGTGAAGGATGAACATAGACATCCGGTAGGATTACTACAACCACACGCTATTCTGAAATCTAAATGGGAGGTCATTTCGATGGACTTTATTGTTGAATTTACGCTGAAAGAAAGGAGGCACGACTCGATTTTTGCGGTATCTGACACTTTGACGAAGAGTGTGCATTTTATTCTAGTGTGTATGACGTATCATGCACCATACATAGCTATAATTTTGTCAGCAACATTGCAAGGTTTCCTGGCATGCCGAAAAGAATCATGTCTAATATAGGGTCAATGTTTACAAGATGGTTGTGGACTAGTTCCCATGAGGCCTTGGGAACACAACTGAAATTTAGTACAACATATCACCCTGAGACAGATGGGTTGATAGAAAAAATGAACCAAATTTGGAAGATATGTTGCGTATGTATGTGTTGGACCAACAGAAACATTGGGAAGAGTTCTTGCCACTTGTCAAGTTTGCGTACAACAACGGCTATCAAGGTACCATTAATATGGCACCATTTAAGTTTCTTTACGAGCGACTGTGTCGGATACCATTGAGTTTGGATCGACTTGAGGATAGGATCCTGGTAGGACCAGAAGCGATCCAAGAAATGGAAGAACAAATGCAATCGATAAGACAAGGGATTAAAGAAGCGCAATGTCGGTAGAAGAATTATGCTGATGTGCATCGCGTTGACTGCAATTATGAATATGGCAAAAAAAATTTCTTGTGGATAAACCACAAAATAGTTCGATAAGGTTGTGGAAAGGACGAGACAATTGGCTTATCGATCAGCCTTGCCTGATTCTTTGAGGTGTATGCACGATGTTTTTCATGAATCTATTTGCAACATTGGGTTAATGATCCTACACATGTGATTGACATGAGTTCCTTACAGGTGTCGGATGAGGGTGCATTCACGGTGGAGCCATTATGCATCCTGGACCATCACATTCGACAGCTACAACATCAAACAGTCAATAAGGTCAAGGTCTAGTAGGAAAATTATAGTCCACACATGGCTACCTGGGAGGATGCATATGATATGTGCCAGTTGTTTCCATGTTTGTTGATATATTAGACATATGGATCTTGTTAGATACTTTTTATTACTAAATTTTATATACTGTACAACTTTGGGATGAAGTTTAAAACAAGAGGGGGTCTATGTAGCATCCCTCTCTTGCGAGCACATGTTATTGGCTTATCCTTGAGGACACTTGTGTGAAAGTGATCCGGTTATAGTATATGGTTATTTATTTCAATTTTGGATTCTTGTGATGATGTTGATGGATTATTATTTATGTTTTTTGATATCTATGTATTGACAAATGTTATTGATGAGTCTCCCATGAGTGTGCAGGACATTTGACAGATTGAGGATGTTGATAGCATCAATGGACCTCCTTGGATTCCGGATTGAGTCAGGGAGTGGATTGTATTGGTTTGAGTATTTCATTTATGCATATGTGACATATGATTGATTATACTATGATGTTGTTTATGGATCATTGACAATGTTTCGTTGATGGATGCAAGCTGACGATTGCTTGCTAATATGACTCACATAAGGAGTAAATGGGCCATGCACATAGACCAGATATTGAGGGAGAGGTGTGGCAGCACCCCTGACACAACCTACTAGCACTCCCACCATGACTCGAATTGTAGGTTAACAATTACCTAGTTCGAGAAGTCCATGATGTCGTGAGGGAAGACTGAGACAATCACTCACGAAGATTTCTAAGGGGCATGCAATAAGGAAGGGTCCTTATTCCTTATAATCCCCTAGTCTCTCACAAGGTATCCTAAATGGAGTATTGACTCCAAGGGTTAGACAACTACCAAAACTAGTCAAATGCGAGTGGCACCCTTGGAGCATGGAGTGTGTCTTGAAGGGCACATCACATAATTAAAATTTGAATCAAAGGTGAGTGGCACCCTTGGAGCACAGAGTGCATCTTGAAGGGAACGTAGCGTAATTAAAAGGTGAGTCAATGAATCTAGGTGGCCTAGAAAAATTTGAGTTAAACCTTGTAAAATCTTGGGCACTGTTGAATTAATTAATTGAAGACTGAATTTATTAATCATAATCCCTAATGGTCTAAGATTTTGAAAATAAAAATTTAACTAAGCCTAAATCTAAGTTAATGAGAGGACAAAAAAACTAATTTTATAAATTAAATAATGAGGGGATGAAATAAATCAATTTAAGAATCAATGAAATTAAAAAAATAAATCTAAAGGAGTGATTTAATACACTTGTGCAAGTAAATACCAAATTAGAATTTAAAATAAGAAAGGAATAAAGCATAAAAGAATGTGTAAGCATAGAAAGGTATCTAGAGCCTAGTCTAACTAGAGAACATTCCTATTTTAACTCAACCGAGTTTTAGAAAGGTGTTAGTCATCAATTGGGAATAAAGGGAATAAAGGGACAACTAGGAGTGATTTTAGGAGTGCTTTTAGGATGGGTGAGGGAAATTGACTTTTAATTAAATTGAATTGTGGATTTACTTATGCAACTAAGGGAATGGGTGACAAGTGTATGGGGGTAATAATCCCTAATTAATTTTTAAAAAATGAATTAAATGTGCAAATGGAAAGGTGTCACTAAGGAAATTCTATAAAAAAAATGGTTGAGAGGAGGAAAGAGGGAAGTTGGTTACGAGTAAGGTTATGCTGCAAAAAGTTTGACTGGTTTTACTTATGAGAGTTGGGATACCTAGCTCGAGAGAGATAATGGTGGCTCTACCTTGAGAGGCAATAAGGGAGCTAGAGGATTCTGGTTGTGTTTGTGTGTGGCCCCTTTGCAGCTCGAGGGGCTAAGGGGGAAGAATAGTACCCCTAGCATTGGATGGGAGGCACATGTGAGGTATCTGCGATTAGCAAGAAGGAGGACGTGTGGGACGCCTGTTTTAGAAGATCATCTCTAGGTTTACCTTCGTCATTGACTACGGTATTTTATTGAGGATTGTATTGCATTAATATTTAAGATGTACAATCTTTTAAACTTTGCCTAATGGACATTGGTTCCGGTATTTATTTTTCTATGAGATGTAAGTAGAATATAGATGGTCCATGCAATTTTCTGTAAGATGTATTTATAATAAAAAAGGTTATGAAAGATGTAATTTTTCCTCAGAGTTTAATTGTATCGGTGATTTAAAAATCCATATAAATTCCACAGTCCTCGATTGCTGCATGTCCCTTGGCATTTTTTGGAATTCATGTTAATCTCAGCTTAAACGAATTGCATTTTTCTTTCTCTACATTTTTTTTCTTTGTATTATCATTGACAAGCACTAGGGAAATGGCCATGCAATTTCCCATGGCTTAAGCTCTGCGTTTTTGGGAGACAAAGGATCTATGTCTTCACCCTTTTCCCAGTGAGACACCATCCATAGTCTCTGCATTTTTTGGAGACAAAGGCTTTGCACCTTCACTCTTTTTCCCAACGAATTTAACCAATGGATACACCTGCGGGTTTTTTTTTCCCTCAGCACATTGAACCGATGGATACAACTGCAATTTTATTTTCCCTTAGCGCATTTAACCAATGGATACCACCTGCATTTAGTTTTCCCTGAATGCATTTAACCAATGGATACCACCTGTGATTTTTCCCTTTTCCTTGTCCCTGAGAATTTCCTTTAAAGATATATGTGATTGGCATGCATCTTCTGTGATTTTTTATGGGTATTATAACCCCTACGAAATTCCTTTGAATATATCTATGATTGGCATGTATCTTCTATGAATTTTTATGGGTATTATAACCCGTGCAAATTTCCTTTAAATATATTTGCGATTGGCATGTATCTTCTTTGAATTTTTATGGGTATTATAACCCCTGTGAATTTCCTTTAAAGATCTCAACGATTGGCATGTATCTTCTGTGAATTTTTATGGGTATTATAACTCCTATGAATTTCCTTTAAATATCTCTGCGATTGGCATTATCTTCTACAATTTTTTATGGGTATTATCCCCTCTGTGTTTTTAATTACACCAGCTTGGAAAACCCTTCTTTAACCCTTGTGATTTAAGGCATTTTCCCAGTTTGGTATCCATTACATTTCCTGAAATTTTCATCTTTTATTCACCTATGCGCCTTCACTCTTTTGCCCAAATAATTTTCATCATTACTCTCTGTGTTTTTGGGAGCCAAAGGCTCTGCGCCCTCACTCTTTTGCTCAGCGAATTTTCCAGGAGTAACCCTACGATTTCACCTACTTTCCTCTGTGTTTGTGCATCAAAATATTCCTAGCAACAACGATTCATCTCATGCTATTTTTTACCTTATTTCTATGTGTTTGATTGGAATGGTACCTTGTGTTTCATTCCTTATCTTAGCAAAAACCTTTTAATCCTTACAAGATTGTCTTTAGATTTTTGATACCTCTCTACTCTTGGGATTCGATGGCATTGATAAAGAGTTCACTTCCATATCATTTATTAGAGTGTGTATTTATTTGTGCACTACACATCGGAGTATTTAGTTCTAATGTTTTCATTATACATTACTTCGTATTCCAGTTCTCTTGTAAATCATTACATAATCCTCTTTTAACTTATGTAGATTGTATTATAGTTATCTAGACACACTTTTTAGTGTTAATTATTTTAAAGTTCATTAATTTTAGAATGGTGCAATTATGTAGTTAGTTTCCATTCTGGGAACCATCTAATTATGTTTGACATTATGACCAATAAGAATGAGATTCATCTAACTAGTACCACTCACTACTCGTGGAAGTCCAACATGAATACTAGTAGAGAACTAAGGTATTGTTCATGGTCACCTTGGGAGCATAAATCGAACCTTGGGATCCCCTAAAAAGAGACAAGTGGGATAACTAAATAACAAATAATCTTGTGGACTCACTGGCATGTTATATTGAAGATATTAACTGTCATGTTTAAGGAATTGACAACCCATTTCGAATAGATTCCCTTGCGCTTTGGATTATGCTGATGACTAAGTAATTAGATTACCTTGCGCTATGGACGAATGATGATGCATGAATGGTTATGCCTTTAGATTACTCGTGTGCATTGTAATAATGTTGATGTATGATTCCTAAGTACATGGATTAATTGCGTGCATTGAATGATGTTGGTTTATGTTTAATCTGGTAATTAGATCATGCGTGCACCTTGAAAATAATTTTGATTATTGTGGAATTCAATGATTGTTTACTCGCATGCCCTGAAGTAAAGTAGATGTATGCTTTTGCACCTTGAAAATAAAATAAATTTATTACATTGCACCTTAAACTTATGTCCAGGTATGATTGATTTAGTAATTAATTTATCTTGCGCCTTGGAATTTATGTGAAGTGTGATTGGTTATTAGAACACTATTGCGCCATTGATTATCGTTGATGTTGTTGATATAGCTAGTTGGTTTTTGGACTTGATTGTGTTAGTGGGATGTAGACACCTCCTTGTTCCTCAGAACAGTCACCAACCTTGAGACCTTAAATGGTCAAAATCAATCGAATGAATCATGGGCTTGAGAGTTGTTTATGTGTCTTGGAGGTCCTAACCTTGCAAGGTAGGTTGGGTGGGCAGTTTCTCTCTGTTATATTTATGTGATGAGTTGATCTTGCATCACAATTTATTATTCTTGTTGATTATGTGTTGTTAACTAATGTGATGATGTGTTAATTGTGTGTCGATACTAATTATGTTGATGTGTTGGTTGCATCATTATTGATTACGATGATGAGTCATTTGTAATGCTTTTAATTATGATTTTATTGATTATACGCATCTATGAATTATGTGTTGAATTTACTTTCCTTATGTATCTAATGCAAAAAAAAAAAAAAAAAAACTTTACCTCTTGTGCTTTGTTTTTCCTAGTCGTAATGGAGGGGTCGTTACAATTTCTCATGTGGAACGAACCCATCTAGGAAGTGATGTTGTTGGTGCAGGTTCAGGTTCAATGGACTCATCTATAGGAAGCTAAGCAAGAGAGGTGAATTTTCATCCTCAATGTCATCATCTATAGAAGAAGAAATKATATCAGGAACAAATGCCAAAGGTGGCTTGTAGGCCAAAGAAGGCACAAACACCAAATTATGCTCGCAAKACAAGAGATTTTCATCAAATTTAACATCTCTTCTAATAATAATTTCATTACAATGTGGTTGAATAAGTTTGTAACCTTTGACATCTTTAGATAACCAACAAATATACACTTCTCACTTTTAGGCTGCAATACTTTCCTTTTCTCATCAGGAATGTGAGCCCATGCTACACTGCCAAATACATGGATGTGACTTACATCTGGCTTAAGTTATTCTGTGCTTCTTCTGATGTTATGTTTTTCAGAGATTTTGTGGAAGTGTTATTTAATATTATATAATTTTCATAATTAATAGCTTCCTCCCAATAATTTAGACTTAATCCCTTAGATTGGATCATACAATTAGCCATTTCTTTTAAAGTGTGTTTCTTTCTCTCATCAACACCATTTTGATGTGGTGTATATGGAACTATGTGTTGCATTTGGATGCCCAGTGTAGTGTAGTATCTTTTAAATTATTTTTCACATATTCGCCTCCATTATTTGTTCTTAACTTTTGGAGTTGATGTCCAATTTTTTTTTCTACAAGGGCTTTGTAGACCAAAAACTTATCAAAAAATTCAATCTTAAGTTTCAGGAATTAAACCCAAGTGCGTTTGGAAAAGTCATCAATGAAACTTCAGAAATACTTGCACCCATAAAAATAAGGAGAAGAAAGTGGACCACACAAGTCATTGTGAACAAGCTGCAAAGGGGTCGAGGTGTGCCAAGAGGCACGTTTGTCAAAACACTCTCGATGATGCTTGCTGAGAACACAACCAACACAAACACAATCTCTGCATGAAACAATAGGAAGATTGGTCACCATCTATTGATTACATAGTTGTTTCAATGAGTGATAGTTTAGATGAACAAACTAGAAATTTTGTTCAGGTTATCGCTATGAGCAACAAAATATGATGACCCAAAGTTGTCAAACTTGTACAACTTGGTAATATCATCATCAATTCCAGTTGCAAGAACATGTTGAGGATATTTTAGATCCTTGATTACAACTTGGTGAGGTGAAAACTCTACAGTTTTACCTGCACCTGAATGAGTGATTTGATATATTGATAGAAGGTTGTAGGAAAGACTTGGAACACATAATACATCATTAAAATGACCATTATCTACTTGAAATGTTCCAAACCCTACAACACTAAGAGATCTATCATCACCAACAAATATTTTCTTGGTGTTACGTTCATTTTGAGTAGAAAACATGGCTTTATTCTTATCCATATGATAAGATGCTCCAGAATAAATGAGCCACTCATCATAAGAAGAAGTAGAAGTTTCATTGAAGGAGAAAACAAAAGCAGAAAGTTCATTTCCATGAGAAGAAGAAGAATTATAATCTATATTGATGTTGTGCTTCTTCATCGTTGTTTCTAAAGCTGCCATCTTCTTAAAACATTTGGACTCATCATGACTATCTTTTCCACAAAAGTTGCAATTTATGTCAGTCTTCTTACTTTTATATTTTTCTCCTTAGTCACCATTAGGAGTGGAAGTTGGATAAGAGGGTTTGGGACCCTTGTTTTACTTGTTATTGTGGCGAGGATGTTGCTTCTTGGGATCCTTCAATTTATCTTTATGTTGGACCACTAAGGATTTGTTGGGTGTACCTACAGTGCTAATCAATCCAAGTTGCAAAAACTTATCTTGCTCTTGAATTATAGAATCGCAAAAGGACTCAAGAGAGGTTTCTTTATAAGAACTCCTTAGAGCTTCTCTAGTGGCATAAAAGGTAGATACAAAAATAGAATATACACTTCCAAGCTTAGAAAGAATAGCATATATGCATCGATCTTCCTTCAGATCAAGTTCACATTCTATACACAAAAGTCTAAGAGTTTTGAACTTAGATAAGTAATATTCAATGAAAGGAAAATCATTTGGAATTAAATTCATTAACTTATTTTCCAACTGGTGAGCTCAAATAATTTTGTGTTTACACAACTTCAAGCTTTTCCCAAGATTTATCTGGGCTCTCAATTTTTTGAAGGTGAAACCTTAAATTGAGAGATATGGACATTATGATTAGTCCACAATATTTGTCATTCTTGTTAATCCATTTGACATACTTTTGATCATCAATGGTCTCTTTTTCTTTTCCCAAGGTAATCTGATACAATCCTTTACCTCTTAATAAATCCTCCATATGGGATTTCCATTGGAAATAGTTGGTGTTGGTAAGAAAAAGATCACTGGGAGAATCCATATTAAATATGCATAGAATATGAATTAAAATATGAAGTTGATGGTCTGGATGGAAAGATCTCAAAAAATTGGGTTGTTTAAAAAACAACGACACTGAAAACAGACTTTGGATGTGAAAGTTATTCCCTTTTGAAAAAAACACATAAACAGTGACCAAAGAACCACATGGTAGGTGGAAGTTGGTCCATGTGGCGATACCCGTGCTATAAACCTCACTTTTACAAATAATTTTCTTATAAAGTGACCCACTTTTATAGAATAAATGGGGATCACTTTTACAATGAAGTTACTTTATAAAAAAAAATTACATGAAAAATAAATAACTTTAAAATAAAATACTAAAGCTACTTATAGTGATTCACTTTTATAATTTAAGTGAAATAAACTTTACAATGGATGCATGAACTTTTTCAAAAAAATTAACAAAAAAGAGACTTGAATTCAAGACCTCTTACTTAATAAAGAAATTGTTAACCAAGTGAGCTAGTGCAAAACATATTATATTGATTAGAGAGATGATTATGGGTGTTGTTGTTGTTGTTGTTGTGGAAGACAACCTTGGAGAGTGCACTCATAAAAAACTATTTTCACACAAGAAAAAAAAATTCTTCTCAATGGAAACAAGGGTTATATCTCGGTTATCTTACCCCAAAAATGCAAGTTTTCCCTCTATTTCTTATTTACCAAGATTGCACATAGCGCACGACAAAGAGAATACATAGATAGGAAAACCCTTTCTGATACATTTCTGATTTGTCGAGATCGCACAGGTAACAAGGAAAAGAGTATACACAGATTGAAAAAAGTAGAAATCTAAAAATTAAAAATAGAAAACTGAAATATCATCTCTGCAAAAAATTAAAAGTGTGTATCTAAGTTGTATACCTCTGGATCTGAATGAAATGGTTGTATCTTAGGAAAACGAAAACCTTTTCAAGTTAAACAAAAAGTGTTCCTAACTGAAAAAATTGCTCTGAATGCAATGGAATAGTCCTCTCAACCTATAAATGTACAAAAATGGAAAAAATAGAGATGAGAAAATACGACTTCACTATCTCAATCTACAACGGGAGCAAGTCTTAAAATGTGCTCTGATACCATGTTCGACAACACAACTATTCCAACATAAGACAATCACCTTCAATAACCACTCAAACAACCAGATCAAATATCAACACACTGATGTTTTGATGTGGTAGAAACGATACGGGGAAACATCCACGGCCCCAACCAATGTGGCCACTTGAAGCAATTTATTAATGCAAAAGAAAAATATTACAAATAGATTTACAAGAGATTTTCTCACAATCGATCATTAGAAAATGACCCTCCATGCTCTTTAAATATATATCATGAACCAATCGAGTTTTAATCCATGGATCAATGTAGCCATTAAGATCAAGGAGAATATGAACCGTCAGATCACTCTATGTCGGGAACATATTGTGACCGTCAGATTTCCTAACTACAAATGCATATTAATTCATACTAAAGAAACACATTAATAAATATACTTTTATCTAACGACACATTAGACCAAGTTGATATTAACTAACTCATAAGTGTCTAAATATCCTAACAATAATGTATATGCATTTATTGTAAAAATAGTTATATAGGTCAATATTGTTAATGTTGTAATAATAATAACTCATTCGTTTTTCCAAAGGACACCCCCTACATGTATTTATATACACGTCCATTGTATTCAATGATTCATAATCTCTCTCTCTCTCTCTCTCTCTCTCTCTCTC
>SNQJ01S0003157.1:83641-134017 GCA_010110895.2 Picea sitchensis | reverse complement strand
TAATTATACCTCCTAGTCTCCTATATATACCAAGGAGACATTTTCATTTTGAATCATCTTGTACTTGAACATTTAAGTGGGGTAAAAGGAGGTTTCCCCCTCGAAGAGGCTTATTATTTGAAATTATCTCTTTTTCAAGGCGTCGAGTACTTTTTTTGAGGTTTTTCTATGCTATATTGATATTTGGTTCTTAACATATGGTATTAGAGCTCAACATCTTGGGGTTTCGCTGCTACATCTAAGACACCTTGGCATTTTATCTATAAATTGTTTTCTACAACGTTTCAGAAGCAATGGCTTGGAGGATATTTATTATATGGATCAAGGTATGTTGGGTTAAAAATTCATCTCTTGAGGCCTTATAATTTCAGAGATACATCCTATACAAGATAGGGTTCTGGAATCATCCTGAACTGATCCATTGCGGAATTTTCACTATAAAAATGTTTCTGTAACATTTCATACCCTGCAGTCTGGAGACAATTTACAAAAATTAGTATGGTATCTTTGGTAACAATTTCAGCATTTTTTTCATCTTACATTTGTAGATACACCTTTTCTAAGATAGGGTATCTCACTAGTCCTATTGACTAGTCTCAAGAAGGTGTTCTAGGTAAAACAATCACAACTTCTTCCTAGAGTATCCAAATCGAGTGCGACTAGTTGCATTGGATTTTGGACAGTCTGTAGTATTTCGGGTGTAAGTTTCAGAATTTTATATCAATTATTTTGTGCGGCGCACACTATACAAGTGAGATCTCTTGGAAATACCAAAAATCGACAAGTTGTCAGGAAATTACCATAAATTCCACTTGGCACATCCAATTTTGATCAGACCTATGGAATTGCAGAGAAGAAATATTAGAGAACTATATAAAAGAAATTTTCATACCCAGAAGGTTTGAAACTTGGGAGATACAATAGAAGAAATATTGTCTAGCAGAACCACCTCAAAATCAAGGTTCAAAAGTGATACTTGGCCAACATGCCACCCAAAAAGGGAACTTCTACACCAACTAAGCCTCCAGAAAATCCTACTTGGACTAAATATCGAGAATCATATAAAAGAAATTCTCTTTTCACCTGTATAATGGAACTTCTTGGGAGATACAAATGTAAGAAATATATTGTTTAGCGTAATCCACCTCAAAATCAAGGGTTCAAGTGATATCACAACATGCCACCTCCAAAAGGGAATTTTTACACCAACTAAGCCTCCAAAAATCCTACTTGGACTCTTGATGAAGATGAATAAATGCTAGAGACATAAATGATTTGACAAAAAAGAAGATAGAAGTTACAAAAGATGAACTACAGGAGATGACAAGAGGGTTTAAAAAGGGGAGATCATGGAAGTATTGAAAATTTGTGACAGAGAAGACACCTAAGAGTGAAAATGAATCCCATGAAATTCATAATGAGGACACAAGGAAGGTGAATCACACAGAGAAACTCCAACTTTGGTTTGAAGTCCACCACGCTCCTAGATTGATATGAGGGAAGTTTGATGGTACACCCAATCACATGGATACTTCAATGGAGCAATTCCTTTGACCTCCATAATGTGCCATACACAAAAGGTACAAATTGAATTCTTTGTATTTAGAACCTAATCATTTTGTGTATGTTATCTATGGCTTTGTTCTCGCAAATCACTTGTCACTTGGACAATTTCTCATGGAAGAAATGATAGCACACTCATGATGATACATGAGCAATACCTTCTTTAGCCAATTGATAAATCTCTACCAAAAGGTCTGCCATCAAAGTTAATACTGAGAACTTCCAAAGATCAACATAAAGGTAATCCATATCTGCATGAGCATTTGATTGATGTATTCATAGGAACTTCTTTAAAGGGATAACATTCAACATGAGGTTCGCCTTTAGAACCCAAATCATTGGAGAATGCATTTAAGGTGGCAAGAGTTCTTGATAGCAAAATATGCATATGGCTTCTAGAGGGACCAATCCTAACATTTATAAGGACAACAATCCTCCTTCTTCTAAAACAACCTTCCAACCTACAAGGTTGACAACTCAACATTTGGAGGAAAGAAAGCAAAAGGTTTATGCTTTAATTGTGACAGTACAACAAGGGGACACATAAGGTGGTGAGAAGAAATTATTCTACATAGATTGTGAAGAGGAAGAAGAAGAAGAAGAAGAACTATCTCTGGAGAAAACGTGAAGCAATTTCATTCAAGAGTTGCTGACTCCCCACCTATTATCGCAATGCATTGGTGGGAATTAACAATTTCAAAACCAAGATCAAAGGATACATCAAAAAATAAAAAGGTAATAGTCCTAATTGATTCAGCAAGTACTATACTTTCATTTACTATAAATTAGCCAAAGATATCAATTGTTTTGTATATCCCAAAAATTAGATTTCCAAGTAATGATTGTAGATGGAGGAACCATCAATTGCTTAGGAAAAATGCAATAATATCAATATTATCCATGGTTGGAATATGTAATGAATAGTCTACTGATTTCTATACCCATGTGGTGTAGAGCCATGTTGTACTAGGAATCCAAATGGTTACAATCATTAGGAACAATGGATTTTAATTTCAAGAACTTTTCATGAAATTTCATTGGAAGGAAAAGAAATTGATAAGAGGTACTGTAGAAACCCTTATAAGGTAAGCCTAACCCAAGATGACAAAATTCATTGAAAAAGGGGTATCATACAAGTATTGCAATAACCATGCTCACTGTGACAAGTCTTCAAACATCTAAGTCATCTAATCGTCAAGATATTCAAAGCATCATTGACACAATTCCCAAAGTATTTGAAGATATTCCCAAGCGTCTTCTAATTCCACTCAGAAATCACATACATCATGAAATTCACCTAATTCTGAGAGTGTTCCTCCTAACATAAAGCAGTTTTATTACCCTACTTACATTTAAGAGTGAAATTATACATGGTTGAAGAAATGTTAGAGGCTAGGTCTTCTTCATTAGACCTTAGCCAAAAGTTCTTACCTCAGAACAAAGGGTAATAGAACAAGAAAGATAACTCATGATGTATGTGTCCAAATTCCAGTAGAGAGTCAACAAGATCATATAAAGATAAGTTTCCCATTCCCTACACATTTGTTCTGAAAGATGAACTACATGGAGCAATCATTTCACAAAATTGGATCTATGTATCTATCAAATCAATGAAGGAAGAAGATATCCCAAAACATCATTTCTAACTCATGAAGGACATTATGAATTTCCGGTCATGCCTTTTGGCCTTTAGCAAATGCACCTTCCACATCCCAAGTGTTGATGAATTCCATTTTCAAGTTGTGTTTACAAATATATAAATAAGTCTGAGGACTATGCACATGTTGACAAGAAGAACCATTGAAAGAGAAACAACTATATGGAAACCATCCAATGTTTCTTGAGTAAAGGAGGTAGAGCATTTGGCTCATATTGTATCTCATATGAAGGAATCAAGGTATTCCATCACAAGAGGAGCTAAGTGGCCACATGGACTTGACGATTCTAAAACATTTGAAGAATCTCGAGGATTTTGGGTTTTGATGTGTTACTACCGCAAGTTTGTCTAAACTATGGAAGAATAGCAACACTTTAATGACAAATAAGAAGGATACATTTTCATGGACCTTAGAGGCAACTAAAACTTTTGAACTTAAAGAGGTGATATGTAAAGTCTCTATCTTGACTCCCAAACTTCACAAAAACTCATTAGAATGTGATGCCACTGGAAATGGAATTGGTGCTGTCCTAATGCAAGAAGGAGGGCCTCTGGATTTTGAAAGTTGACCCAGTCAAGGGAAGGGACTTAAACAACCCCATTTATGATAAGGAAATGATTAGACACACTATGGCGCATTGAAGAAATGGTGTCCTACTAATAGGGTAGGCATTTGCATGTCAAAACAGATCATGAGGCTCAAATACTTTGAACAAAGAATTGCCTCGTAAGAACAAATAAAATAACTGTGATATTAAGGTGATTTTAAATCCTTCTTGAAGTGGGAAAATGTTAGTGACACTCTCCTAAGAAAGGATGAAGATGTTGAGGCCTTTCTCAGGAGACACTGACTATCCAACCCGGTTGGATAATAGAAGCAAGGGATGAATGGAAGAACATTTAAAAAAGTGTGGACTCATTCAAAGGTTGGAGGCAGGATTCTAGTGCATCGTATACATTTATGGAAAATGATTCACTATGGTACAAAGATCACATATATAACTCCCAATCCCAAACAACAAAAGGCACATTGGAATTGTACACCCTCCAAAGAGGAGGGCACTGACTTTGAAAACTCACCATAGAGTCAAGAAGATTTTTTTGGGATGGACTTAAAAACTAATGTTCAAAGAAGCAGGCGAATGCCTCAGTTTGCCAACAAAATAAGGTAAAACCAATTAAGACCCTGTGGCTCCATAACCATATCCATCTCAAGTCAGTGCTGGGAGGAGGTCATGGATTTCATCATAGGGTTAACAAATTCTGAAGGAAAGAGTGTAAACATCGTGATTGTTGATGATCCACTAAGTACACACACTTTTTTCTACCTCTCATCCCTTCAAAGCTACAGTACATTACAATCAAAATTCATGAGAGACAATTCAAGTTGGCATAGCCCAAAGATTATTGTAAGATGTAGATCCCATATTCACTGACATTTTGAAAGAATTATTTTGTTTGGGTACTCACTGTCTATACATCCTATGATCCTAATCTGATGGGATAAAACCAAGAGGTGAACAAATGTCCAGGCTACTAAGTAAGCTTTGTCTTTGATAACAAACACAATGGTTCAATGGTTACTTGGCAGAATGGTGGTATAACACTTCCTTTTCTGGCTACTCTCAAACAAAAAATGACAATTATTTATGAGACATATAGGATGTTCACCTCCTTCCATCACTTCCCTTCAATAAGAAAATCTATGGTTCAAGCAGTTGGAATACTACATCGAGAATCAACAAATGCCTTCAAATCTTAAAGGACAATCCTCGACAGGCAATGTGAATTCCCATGAACAAAGCGTGATCAACATCATAGTGAAAGAAGTTTTGAAGTAGGGGATTAAAAGCTTTTAAGATTCACAAACATACAAACAGATGTCCTCAAGCAAGCCATAAGAAGGATAATAAATTATCACCAAAGTACTATAAATTTTATAAGGTGTTGCAAAAGATTGGCAATTTATGCATACAAATTGGAGTTGGCTGCATCTTCATGACTACACCCAGCTTTCCATGTTCCATGCTTAAACAATGTTAGTGATGATCCCCTCACAAAACTATACTTAACTTGATGAGGAAGGAAACCATATTGATCAAGCCATCATCGACACAAGAATTCAACAGCTAAGGAATATATCCATTTAATGAGATACTATGAAATGGATCTCATTAAATGGAGGAAACTACCAGCTGAAGGTTCCTCTTGGGAAGATGATACTTTTATACAGAAGAATCGAGAGTTACTCAAGCATTGTGGACAACATGTGTCTCAAGGGGAGGGGCATGTTAAGCCCTAATATTGGATCATTACCCCTTAATTGGGGCATATTATATTAGTAATGTTATTTTATTTATGTCAGCTTTAGGCCATTAGTTGTAATTATGCCTCGTAGTCTCCTATATATACCAAGGAGACATTTTCATTTTGAATCATCTTGTACTTGAACATTTAAGTGGGGTAAAAGGAGGTTTCCCCCTCGAAGAGGCTTATTATTTGAAATTATCTATTTTTCAAGGCGTTGAGTACTTTTTCTAAGGTTTTTCTATGCTATATTGATATTTGGTCCTTAACAGATCTTGTGTTCCTCATTTCCTTAGATTATCAGCTCTAATACCATGTTTATTTTACATGCAAACCTAGCACCCAAATGATAATCCAAATAAACCCACTTTATTAATTATCAACACAACTAGGTTATCAACGAAACATTAACGAAAAGCATAAAAACATAAACCAATAACACATTGCATAATAGATTTCAGGTAAATAACCCTTGGAAAAATCCTTGTAGGAAAACCATATCTATGATGATTTTTTTTCTATATCATCGGGGATTCCTTCCTGGGATAATGGCCCTTCATAAGATTACAATGCAGTGATATCCTAGCCCACTTGGTTTCTATCTCCCTCACTTCCCCTTTGCACCTTTCCTCAACCTTTCCCACTCACACTTTGATGAACTCTCTTCACCTACTCAATGAGATCTCCTCACTGTCTACTCAGTGTGTTTCATCCTCTCACTTAGGCTTCCTTTTATTACATTGAGTTAACCCTAAATCCAAAACCATATTTCTCCTAAAGTGATCAATGGTTGAGATCTAATCTCACATTCACTTTAGATCTAATGGTTAGGATTTAATCAAATCACTTAAGTTACTTATGCCATCAAACTTAGGCATTTAAATTAATTAAATAAAGGGACATTCACTTTAATTAATGACTCATAAAGTGAACTTCCTAAATTTTTCTGATAGGTTACAAGGATGACTTCCACATGCTATAAACGAAGCCTATGTTGAAGTACCCATCCGATGCTAAATACATTGACATTATTTGATTACCAAATGATTAAATGCCATATAAAGGACAATATTATTCCTATCCTTGAATTCTAAATGTTCCTTTATGATAAATTAATGCAGAAGTTTCATATTTGAGGTGAAGAAAAAACCATACAAGAGACAGATATTCTGGTTGTGAGAATGATATCTTAGATAATTCCACCATGGAAAGATATATAATGAAAAAAAACACAATAAGTGTTATAAATAAAGTTCCAAAGATATACACCAATGAATTAAACAAGAACTTTATGAAAATATGGTGAATACCCATAGGGTTTTGTTGATGCTTGAATCTGTTAGGATCGAAACGACAACCTCACAAGGATGTAAATCCCCCTGCATTTTTATAGAGGTGGTACTCCTCTTTAACTTATGATTTTCGTGGGAATTTAGGTCTTAGGAATATGGGACTTTGTAGAGGTTCGTCTTGGTAATCAAAGAAATATAAAGATTGCAAGAAAGATAAAATGAAAAATGTTTTCTTTTCTTTTTAAATAATTTTTTTGAGAAAGGGATAGGAACCGCACACTTCATACATTTAACATAGATAAGAAAAATTTCCTCACATCCATCATAGTTAAAATAAATATTTCTGATCACATAAAAATAAAAAGAATATGATTTTCATGCATAAGAGAACTTTAACAGAGTGGACACCTAGGCATCTCAAATAAAGATAATGATAGACCAATCTGAAATAATTTGTATTCAAAACTAAGTGTTACAAAGTACGGTCAAAGTTGATCCTAAAATATCTCTCTTGAAATTTATAAACAAATATATAGTATGTTACATATTCTTTGAAATTTAAAATGTGTTTGTCTTAAAGACTGGGATTGGGGCTCCTACAGACCATAAAACAAATATACACAAGAATTAATATTGTAGATGGAATATGGTGGGTGGTAAAAGAACAACAAGACTATTATGGTCTCTTGTGTCTTCTCTTGCTTGCTGGCGTCTTTTTATTGTCTTCATTTACAGTTATAGTAACCCTCTCAATTATCTCTTTTCCCTCATTGGTCAATTTGTCAATCGCTTTCTTGAACCATTCTTCAATATAACTTTTCATTGGTGCCATGCTAATCTCATGCCATATTTTGATGTTGAAAAGATCGCCCTCCAAGTCTCTCAAATAAAGGGAAATACCATGTATTTCTCCCTCAATGTCCTGATTCTTCACAATGTAGTCCATTAGCCAATTGTCTGTGTCACCTGCATCATATTCAAGCATGCCATAGAAATTTTCAACTAACAACCCTTTAAAAATATCAACTTGCTCATCAAACTATTTCTTTGTTAGGAACATCGAGTTGAGAATTAGTTTGGGGTCTTGTACTTCATTAGTACCTTTGGCTGGGTCTATTTCCATGAGCCTCTTGAACAAATCTTTCTTCTTTGATATAGTTTGTTTGAATGCTTGAACAATATTATTCAAATTTTTTATCTTTTATTTTCAACATGCATTCAATTGTTTTATCCGATTTGGGGAGGGAAAATCCTCCTCTCTTCTCCTTAGTTCTTTCATGTCGAAAACTTTGTTTCCAAAGTGTAGTACAAAATCAAGGTAAAAACCTTATTCATTCTTTGGGCCGTTCTGCAAATAATCATGGAAGGCATGTTCCCTCAAGCCAAAATAAACAATGTTTTTCGAGACCTCCCATGCCTCTGTGATCAATGCCATTCTTTTCTTAATATTTCTCTCTACATATCTCCTGGATGATGTAATTAGGCCTGAAGATACTTTCAATTTAGTAGCGGGTGCGGTGGGTCTGACTATTGTCATAGGATTGGCTAGAAGTGGAAGAGGCATTAAGGATTCTTCCAATTCCTTGATCCCTTCTTTCAATTTTGTGTTCTCTGCTTCTAAACCACCAAAGGAGTCATCTAGAGCTTCCCTGATTTATTTGTGAATTTTAGAAATATGGGAAGGCTGCATATCTCTTAGGTCAACTTCTGAACAAGATTTTCCTTTCTTATTCTTCATATCGTTGTTTTCAATAATCAATTTATTGGATTCCCTGTCAAAGACAATGCTCTGAAAAGAAAATGATTCTTCTTCATTGAAAATTTCATTCTCAATGATCTCCAATGATGAATTTTTATGGGTCGTGTTTCCCAACTGATCAATAGTGGGAAAAATTTCTCGATGTCCACCTCGAGCTCCATGTCTTCAAGAGAGAATCTATTGATGTCGTTTTCTATACGATGGTATTCTTCCTTTTGAAAAACATTCTTACTCTTATTTCTCATAGGAAGCTTGTTCAATTTATCGATTTTTCTGAAGGGGGATTCTTTTCTCCTTCGCCGCAAGAACTACTGTTGGTAACTTTATTAGTTGTCTGGGTCATTGGAGCATTTTTTCGAGATGTGGTAGTTTTCGGAGTAATAGTTGGGTACTAGGCGCTCTTCTCATTGGGACCCTTTCCTTTCTTCTTGTAAAAATTATTAGTACTTAGTACTGTTTCCAAATCACCATTATTATGAGCAAGAGTGCCTAACTGGTTATCTTCTTCTTCACTCATAACAGTATGAATAAATGAATTGCTCAATGATACTGCAAGCATATGTTCCACGAAAATTCTGTTACAGTCAAACCCCTTTAAATTTTTAAGATATTTAATATTCACATTGTGGAAGTGGTTCACAAACTCATCAATTTTGTTTATATTCCTGAATATAAAGTCTCCAATTTTCCAAGGAAAGGGTATGAATTTATTTTTCTGT
The DNA here is from genome assembly GCA_010110895.2 of Picea sitchensis. Taxonomy (NCBI): domain Eukaryota; kingdom Viridiplantae; phylum Streptophyta; class Pinopsida; order Pinales; family Pinaceae; genus Picea; species Picea sitchensis. The sequence continues at coordinate 124,720 of SNQJ01S0003157.1, read as the reverse complement.
TTCTCATGGAAAAAGTGCAGCCAAAAATTATACTTCCTTTCCACTTCCATAACAAACATTTTATCAAATACATGGTAAGCAAGAAAAGAGGGATTTTCCTTGGAATCAAAAATCCTAATAACATTGTGATTTTCCATCTGCTCCAATGTCCCCTTTTTATCCAGGAATTTATTTTTCTGGTCATATATCCTGGGGGTATCTTTACCAAATAATAGTCCTTTGAAAACTGAAACGAAATCATTGTACCAGAAGCTAACTAGATCAAGTTCACAGTTCACCCTCTTATAGATAGACAATTTTTGAAATTGACAGGAATATGCTATCAGAAACACCAAATAACAAGCCATGAAAAATATCTTGTATCTCTTGTATTGTGACAATTGGGAGGATATTTCAATGGAAATAAATTTTCCCGAATTGAAGATAGATTTCTCTTTAACCGTAAAATATAAAATATAAAGAATCACGCAGGAAATAGTGGTGGTACTTTCTTGGCCCATCATCTTGGTAAACAACCAAGCGATTTCCTGAAAGGGTTTTTTAAATGAGTCAACCTGCAACCTAGTAATGTCTTATGGGATAGTTCTGGGATTCTCTAAGAATTCATGCAATAGGTCAAGGTCGTTGTCATGCTTTTTCAAGAAATCCATGCAATCCTCTCCTTTGAAGGTAATTTCTGGCTCAGGTAGATTCAACATGATACGAAACAATTGCGGAAAAAGAGATATGGGGGAACGATCTTGGAGTTGTATGATTCACTGACTCATACATATTTCTCAATGCAACATGCAACCAGTTCCTTGTAGTCGAATACTTTAAGGACACACCATGCGCGTGAAATTTTGGATGTCCAAATCACTTATTGTTTAGCAACATGAGATGAATAGTAAGAATATTATCTAGACCATTAAACGTTCTGGTCTTCATGCCCAAAAATATTCAAAATATCACTGCAGAATTGTTGTCAAGCTAATGCTTCCATAAGTTGACGAGAGTGTTATTTTAACTAGATAATACTTTAAATGAATCCCTTGAGAGAGATAACAATAATATAATATTTGGAAAATCGTGCTTTAAAGCAATTTAATGGGAAATCTCCTCGAGCCCTTCACTTATTAATGATGATATTTATAGAACCTGCATGATGAATTATTAGCATTAAACCATACTAAATGTGTATTTGGAAAAACACAAAGGAGGTGGGGACGAACTAGAGCAATTTGAAAATGGGTACTTTTGTGAATCTGCGAACCCCTAGTTGTGAACGATCGAAAATAGGCTAAGTGTTGCGCAACTGTAGACTAGAATTGGATAAAAGAGAAATGAAGTACTTAAGAGTTTGATGCCTATGATAAGTCTGTTAGTCATAATGTATATCACAGATCTTTGGATGAAAAATGGATATCGCGAAACTTGGAATATGAACGCTTGAACCCGTGAACCCATGGTTGTAAAAATGATTAAGTACATAATAACACTGCGGTCGGTCGGACTCATGATATGGGAATATAGATGGAGGTGAGAACTCACAAACCCGCCAATTTTTGAAATGTGACCAAGTATAGTAACATGAAAGGGAAAAGAGAGGGGAGAAAAGAAAAGGGGAGTGGGGGTAAGTATAGAAGAGGAGAAGAAATGGAAGAAAGAAGCTAGGAAAATATAAAATGGGAAGGAAATTTCAGAAGTGGGAATCGATCTCAATAGGTTTCTAATGTTAACACTTGGGATTCACTGGTGAAATATCCATATGAAGTATAAACAATTATAAAGAATTAAGAGTTCAATTTCACCTCTAGATATGTAATCTAAACATGTAACGACAATCTATAAATGAAATATAGGCTAGGAATGAGTGTAATAAAACTTTAAATACCAAACCCTAGCCTTAGGATTTCTCCAAATCTAAGATTTTATTTCTATTATGTAATTTCCATATTTATGAAATACTTAAATCAACCCACAAAAAATTATCTAAAACTTTGAAGTGAAATTCTATAGGGTATTTTTTTTCTTGTTAGGGTTAGATATGAACAATCAAACACAAACCCTAGAACAAACAAGTCTAGAAAATGGATTAAACTGTTAACTTTACACTAGACTTGGAAAGAAACCTAAATTATGATCTTTTCCTTTATTTTCAAATCTGGAATAGATAATTATATTGTTTTTTAACTATCTCAATCATTTTAGAGTGAAAAAATATGAGGAATAAGCTTGTAGAGCCATTTTATTGGTAGGTCCCAGTTTGGAAAATTGGGGTCTGGAATCTTCTAGGGCCATTTTAAGGAATCAAATGAATTTTTTTGGGTTAAAAATTTCCCAACATATCTATACCCCGTGATACTATTATACATATTGAGACATTTCCAATGATGCAAAAATCGTGTCAATTAGAGCTCATATACAAAAGTTATGCATCCCGCAACTTGACCTACCATGTTGACCACCATGGTCTGAGAGGATGCCACATTAACCCTCATTACTCATGCATATGTGACACATATGTAATTTCAAGAAGATTATATAAGGTTGAAAACCCTATCACAATTGAGGGTTGAGGAAGTCAAAAACCTATCTCTAGATGGCTACGAGGCTATGCTAAATATTGGGACAATATGAGAAGAAGGAGTTCCATTATTTAGAATTGTATCGTATTCCATAGCTGAGAAAAACATATGAGAGTGGTGTTTTGTGAGAATAAAAGAGGAAGAGAGATTATATAGAATCCATATAGGCCAGAATTCAAAGGAAAATACATAGAGAGTGCCACTTTCTTTGTACTTGCATCATTTCTATACCAAAGAAAAGAGAACATAGAAACCTCACCTTCTAGTTGGGTTTTCTCAGATCATACATTGGGTCTATTTGTGGATGATGTGATTGTATTTTGATGTTCTCTATTTTTTTCGTTTTATATATTTCATGCATAAGCATAAAATCAATAAGTAAATATTTTGTAGGTCTCAAGGAAAAACAACCTTAACAGTAAATATTTTTAGTATTTTATTATATTTTTTTTGAGGAACTCTTCCAATGGTATCAGATCACATTGGTATCATAGAAGGTTTTTATTTTGGGGTATTTTTTGGAAGTTGTAGGATCTAGGAATTGACTTAAAGAGAAGTTGCAAAAACCCTAGCCATGGAGGACGAGTATTTTCATAATAACCCTCAAGATCTAGCACAAGAGAGATTTGAGAGGGTGGAAGAGAAAGTTTTTGACATCAGTTACAAATGAATCTACTCATGGAATATATAGAAAGAAATATCATACCATTCATATATGATGGAGGATCTAACTCAGAGAACAAATCAGAGGGGAAATTGAAAGATTAGGAAGACTCGCGAAATGAGTCACATAAGGAATTCAATAAATAATAGTCGCATTCGAGTTCCATTAACCCTTCACAATACCTATTCAATATGGAAGAGAAAGTGGAAATACAACCACACCAGGGTGATATCTATGCATTAAAATTGAATCATCGGTTGCAACAAATAGAAGTTTATTTTAGTGTTCACCATACATATGAAGAGTAGAATATTTCATTTTCTAGATTGAAGTTAGAGGGCTATGATTTAACTTGGTGTGAAAGCCACATGGAAACACTTAGGCTAGTGGGTGATCCACCAGTAACTAGGAGGGAGGACTCAAATCCCTCATGAAGTCCCAATTCTACCCTATCGAGTATGTAGAGGACCAATGTATCCAATGACACTACTTCAGGTAGAGGCAAGGGAAAAGTGTATAGGAGTACACCACCAAGTTCAAAAAGATGGATATCATGCCAAGTATCTCTCCTAAGAACAAAAATGTACTCCTCAATTATATGGGGGGTTTACAAAGTCATATACGAAAGCATGTGATGTTCTTCAAGCCAAGGACAATGGACGATTTGTGTGTATAGGAAAAATACCTAGAAAACATAGGCCAAAAGAGGGGTAGCCAATTGGATCGAAGTAGAAATGGGGAAATATAAGAAGACAACAACCACTGCAAAAAAAATTAAATATCCTAGAGCCCATTTTAATCATTGCAACATTGATGTCCACACCGAGGAAAAATGCTAGAAAGTATATCTAGAGTTGAACCCTAAGAACTCCAAGAAGGACATAAAGAAAAATAACCTTTTAGCCACAAATTCAAGCAATCAGGTTAAAAGTAGCTATGATGCGGATGAAAATATTGTCTTCAAACATATGTAGAAGGAGGTGAATCTGAGTATCCTTCATCACCAGGAAGAGAAGGAGATGACCAAGCTCTTCCACATCAAGATTAGGGTCAAGAAGACCAAGATAGATTCTTTGTTCAACTTTGATTCACAGGATAATCTCATAGTAGCAGATTTGGTCAACAATGTTGGATTGGAGGTTCATAGTCATCCTAGCCCCTATCCATTGGGTTGGATAAACAAGGATGTAGAGATAGAGGTAATGAAATAATGTAATATTAATTTTTTTGTAAGTGTTGATTCTATTAATGAAGTGGAATTGGATGTATTACCCCTTGATGTATGCGTAGTATTTTTTGGAATCCCTTAAATATATACGAGGGATGCAATATTCATGCATAGATCCAACCAATGTCAAAAAATCAAGGATGGCAAGTCCTACATCATAAATACGCATAAAGGAAAGTCAAATATCTCATTGATAAGTGCCAACCAGGATAAGAAGTTGATTAGTTCTAGTAAGAAATATGTTTTATTTTTCTTAATAGAAAATCAATTTGATGATGATTCAATGAGAGGGATGAAATCCCTGGAGGGGTGTACTGAATATTAGAAACATCAATCGGATTATTTGATATAGGAATACATAGGAGTGTTCTAGGAGCCTAAAGGGATACCACCTAAGAGGGAAGTAGAGAATGAAATAGAATTATTTCCAGACTTCTCATTGTTAAATATTTGGTTGTATATACAATCCATTCTGGAAGCAAATGAAGTGAAGAAGCAGTTGCAACATTTGTTGGAGCAGGGTGTGATTTGAACAAGTACCTCACCTTGTGGGTCACCCATCATAATTTTTCCCAATAAGAATGGGACTTGGAGATTGTGTATTGATTACACAGAATTGAACAATATTACACTGAAGAATTGTTACCCCCATCCATGGATCTGTTGGACTAGATGTAGAATGCCAAGTAGTTCACTAATTTGGATTTGAAATCACGATATCATGAGGTATGAGTCAAACAAGAATATACTTGGAAGAATTCCTTAAATACAAGGCAAGGTTTGTATGAGTCGTTGGTTATGTCATTAAGTTTATGAAATGCATTGACTACATTTATTCATTTGTTATTGTTTATTTGGATTATATACTTTTTTATAGCTCTACCTGGGAGGAGCACATATCACATCTTATGCATGTGTTAGAGACTTTGAAAATGCACCAGCTGGTGGATAATATCAAGAAATGTGAGTATGCTCAACAATATTTGGTGTATTTGGGGTATGTTATTGGTGGAGGGATCTCAAAATAGATCCAAAAAAGATGGAGTCCATCAAGAAATGGTCGGATCCTATAATGTCACTAAATTTAGGAGTTTTGTTGGGGAAACACAATACTTGCAGAAGTTCATAGCTTCATTTTCACTAGTAGATGCACCACTCCACACCATAACAGCCAGTGGGGGGAGAATCAATAGAAGGAATTTGACGATACGAAAATAAATATTAGTCAAGTAAGAGTGCTCACACTACCAAAATTGAAAAATCCTTTCGAAGTGGAGACATATGCAAGTGGGTATTCCATGGGAGCAATATTGATGAAGGGAGGAAGGCCGATATGCTATCATTCTGAAGTATTTCATGGGGAAATTATCAACTAGCTTGGTACAAGATGTTAAAAAATGGAATCACTATCTGATGGGAATGGATAACATCATCCACAAATATCACCAATTACTACAATATTTGTAGGCCTAGAGTAATCTACAACAAACCATGCATTACAAGTGGATGGGGTTCTTACAACAATTTTGTTTGGTCATAAATTATAAGAAGGGTAGCCAAATAAGTTCGAACATATGATTTCATGACCACCCACATCCAATATTACAACTTTGAGAACTCTGATGCACATGGAGATTTTACCCATGATACATATAAAGAGTCATACCCAAAAGACAAGGACTTCAAGGAGGTGTTTCAGCAGCTACATAGCCAAATTTATATAGAAGAAGGTGATGGAAAGGTTGACTATCATTTCTAGAATGGATTACTCTAAAATCTTGACAAGAACTATGTTCCTAAAGGTGAATGATTGTAGTTTATCAAAGAGGCTCACACCTCCAAGGTTGCAGGACATTTTGGTGTTGGGAAGACAATTTATAACTCACAGAGGTATGTATATTGGCCCATAATGAAATAAGATGTAGCATGATATATTAGATATGTATGATTTGTTGTACCATCAAGCCCATCAATAGGAATCAAGGTCTATACCATCCATTACCTATACCCACTCGGCCTTGGGAAAGCATTTACATGGATTTTGTGGGAATTTTACCAACAACTAGGAAGGGACATGATTACCTATTTTTCATAGTTGACATGTTCAACAAAATGTGTATTCTCATGCCTTCTAAAAATACCATCAATGTACAATAAGAAACAAATAGTTTGTTTGAACAGGTCTGGGCGCACTTTGGGATACTAAGGAGCATCATCTCATATAGGGATACTAGATTTCTCAGTGCATTCTAGACTACATTGTGGGAGAAGATGGACACTAATTTAAATAGGTCTACAACATTCCATCCATAGATAAACAATCAGACAAAATTAGTCAACAAGTCTTTGTTTCATCTTTTGAGCAGTTACAATCAGAAGCATCCGAGGACTTGGGATAAAAATATGATATATATATATATACAACACTCTTATAATATATAAATATGCACTTCTACTAGTAAGTGACCTTTTGAAACATGCTTGAGGTATTTTCCACCTTCACCCTTCGATGTTGTATATGGAAAACAATGAGGAGTGACAAAAGACCTCTGAGGAGATGCATTAAAAAAAGAAAACTTTGTTGAGAAGATCATGCATATCCATTTGCAAGTAAAAGAGACATTAAAGAAGTCACAGTAAAAGTGTGAGGGTAGACATGACTGACACAGAATAGAAAAAAAATTAGAGTGTGAGACAATGTATGGTTACAACTGAATAAGGAAAGACTACAAGGTCCTGGTAAGAAGATCAAGGCTCTGTGGTATGGTTCTTTTGAGGTATTGGAAAATGTGGGAGATAATTCTTATAGACTCAATATACCCCCATACATGAACATTTACTCATTGGTCAATTTGGAGAATCTCAAACTCTATGAGCCTTCCATGTTGGATAAAGAGGAGAAATAGGTCCTACCTTCCATAGATACCTTAGCACTACATGCTCAGGTAGAGTTAACAAAGGACACAATTTTACAGAAGCAGTTTAGAGCTACAAGATATGGGAAACATGACCTTTGGCTGATTCGGTTTAAAGGACAACTTCCAGGCAAAGCAAAGTGGTATTCTAGGGAGAAGGTAGAGGAAGCATTTCCTCACCTCATTTAGTAAAGATGTTGGGGACCAAAATCCTCTCCAAATGGGGAAGTATGATCCATATTGGATTATTATATTGTATGACATCTATATTGAGTGATTCAAAGTGGAAAAATTGGACGAATAAGCTTGTAGGTCCATTTTAGTGGCAGGTCCTAGTTTGGAATATTGGGGTCTCGAACCTTTTGGGGCCATTTTGAGGCATCAAATGGAATTTTTGGGGGTTAAACATTTCCCATTATTTAGATCCCATGGCTCTATTATACACATCGAGACCTTTCCAATGGTGCAAAAATCACGACAATCATAGACTCTATGAAAAATGTATTCCTCACACACGTTGACCTACCATGTCGACAACCATGGTATGAGAGAATGCCACTTCATCCCCTATTACTTAGGCATATGGGACTGAAAAAATATTTAATTTCAAGAATATTATACAAGGTCAATAAACCTATCACAATTGAGGTTTGAGGATGTCAAAAACCTATCGCTAGATGGTTATCGGGTGATGTTAAGTATTGGGCCAGTAAGAGAAGAATGGGTTCGATTATTTTGAATTGTATCTTGTTCCATAGTTGAGAAAAAAATATGAGAGTGGTATTCTATGAGCATAACAAAGGAGGATATATTATGTAGCATCCACATAGGCCATAGATAAAAGACAGCTCAACAAAGTGTGCCTCTTTTTTTGTACTTGCATAATTTCTATACCATAGAAAGAGAGCAGAGAAACCTCACCTTCTAGCTGGGTTTTCTCTCATATTAGGTTTCCCGGGTCATGTATTGTGTATATTTTTGGATGGTGCGATTGTATTTTATTGTTCTCTATTTTTCACATTTTATCTATTGCATGCATAAGTAGAAAATAAATAACTAAATATTCTGGAGATCTAAAGGAAAAATAACCTTAATAATAAATATTTTCCGCATTTTATTAGATCTCTTGTGACGAACTGCTCTAGTGGAATATCCACAAGAATTTATAGATCATATTGGTATCAGAGTGGGATTTTCTTTTGGGGTATTTGTGGGAAGTTATTGGATCCAAGAACCATCTTAAAGATAATTGGAAAAAACTCTAGTCATGGTGGATGAATCTATTCATAATAACCCTTAAGATCCCACATCATCACAAGTGCTTGAGAGCTTGGAAGTGCAATTTGAGAGCTTGGAAAAGAGAGATTTGATAGCTTGGAAGTGCAATTTTCCGACATCATTCACAATATGAACCTCCTAATGGTGGTTCTAGTAAGTAATCTTAGATTGTTCGGATATGATGGAGGCTCTAAATAAGGGAACAGATTAAAGGGGAAATCAAAATATCAAGAAGTATCAGGAAAGGAGTCGTGGAAGGAATCTGAGAAAGAGTAGATGAATTCGAGTTCCATTAAATTTTCAGAGTCCCAATTCAATATGGAAGAGAAAGTAGAATTAAAAACATACCAAGGTGAGATAGAGGCATTAAAACTGAATCATTTGTTGCAGCAACTAGAATTTTATTTTAGTGTTCATCATATAGAGGAAGAGAAGAATATTTCATTTTCTATATTTAAGTTAGAGGACCATGATTTAACCTGGTGGAAAATCCACACATAAGCACTTAGGTTGGAAGGAGAGTTTAGAAAAACTATGTGGGAGGACTTCAAAACCCTCATAAAGTTCCAAATCTACCCTATCGGGTATGTATAGGACCAATGGATCCAATGGCACTACTTCAGGTAGAGGCATGGGAAGAGTGTATAGGAGTACACCACCAAGTTAAAAAAGATTTCCATCATGTTGGTTTTCTCTCCCAAGAACCCATATGTACTCCTCAAGAATCTAGGGTGCTTACACAGTCATCTATGAAAGTAGGTGATTCTCTTCAAGCGAAGGACAATGGATGAGGCATGTGTAAATGCACAATACCTGGAAAACATAGGACAAAATAAGGGGAAACCAAGTGGTTCAAAGAAGAAAGAGAACCAGGAAAATTCCAAGGATGGGAAGAATAAGTGGGAAGAGGGAAAAGATAATAAGACAATATCCACTGCAAAATAGAGTAAATATCCAAACAACCATTGTAATCATTGCGACATTGATGGCCACACAGAGGAAAAATGTTGGAAACTACATCCAAAGTTGAACCCAAAGAATCGAAAGAAGTACAGAAAGAAAAAGAACCTTTTAGCCATAGCTTCAAGAAATCTGGTTTAAATTAGATTGGATGTGGATGAAAATATTGTATGTACATCTATGCAGAATGAGGTGAATCTAAGTAGACTTCATTGACATGAAGAGAAGGACATGACCAAGCTCTTCCACATCAAGATTCAGGTGAATAATACCAAGATAGATGCTTTGTTCGACTCTAGTTCAAAGGATAATATCATAGTAGTGGATATGTTAAGTAAGCTTGGATTGGTGGTTCATAATCACCTTATCCCCTATCCATTTGGTTGGGTAAATAAGGATGCATAGATAAAGGAGATAAAGGTAATGAAACAATGTAATATTAAATTTATTGTAAGTATTGATTCTATTGATGAAGTGGAATTGGATGTAGTACCCCTTGATGTATGTGAAGTAATGTTTGGAATCCCTTACATGTATATGAGGGATCCAATCATCAAGTAGAGATCCAACCAATATCCATTGATCAAGGATGGGAATTCCTACATCATCAATGCACACAAAGGAAAGTCAAAGATCTCACTGGTAAGTGCCAACCAAGCTAGGAAGTTGCTTAGTTCTAGTAAGAAATATGTTTTTTCTTTTTTAAGAGAAAATTATTCTGATGACGAGTCAATGAGAGTGAATGAATCCTTGGAGGATTTTACTAAAGAGAAGAAACATCAATTGGGGGATTCACTACATGCATATAAAGGAGTGTTACAAGAGCCTAAAGGGTTACCACCTATGAGGGAAGTGGAATTGGAAGTACAATTATTTCCAGACTCCCCATTACCGAATATTGAGTTGTATATATAGTCCATTATTGAAGAAATTTAAGTGAATAAAGAATTGAAATTTTTTTTGGAGCAAGGTGTGATTTGACCAAGCACCTCACCTTGTGGGCCACCCATCATAATTATTCCCAAGAAGCATGGGACTTGGAGAGTATGTATTGATTACAGGGAATCAAATAATATTACACTGAAGAATTAGTACTCCCTACCAAGGATTGATGGTCTATTTGACTGGCTGCAACATGCCAAGTACTTCACTAAGCTAGATTTGAAATCAGGTTATCACCAGGTATGAGTCAAAGAAGAAGATACCTAGAATATTTCCTTCAAGAAAAGGCAAGATTTGTATCAGTGGTTAGTTATTCCATTCGGTCTATGAAATACACCAACTAAATTTATGAGACTTATGGATTATTTTTTACTCCCTTTTCTAGATTCATTTGTTATTGATTATTTGGATGATGTACTGGTTTATAACACTACCTGGGAGGAGCACATATCACATATTATGTAGGTGTTATAGAATTTGAAAAAGAGCCATCTACTGGCTAATCTCATGAAATGTAATTTTTCTTAGAAATATTTGTTGTATTTTGGGTAAGTGATCAGTGGAGGGGATCTCAAGATAGATCCCACAAAGATGGAGGTAATCACGAAATGGACAGTTCCTATAAATTTCATTGAATTTAGGAGTTTTTTTGGGGCAACACAATACTTGTGGAATCTCATATATTCATTTTCAGTGGTATATGCACCACTCCACACCATAAAAACTAGTGGTAAGAGTTTCTAGTGGGGGAAGAATTAGCAGAAGTCCTTTGATGAATCAACAAAAGGAATTTTATGAAATGAAAATAAATACCAGTGAAGGACCAATTCTCACATTACAAAACTTGTAGAATCCCTTCGATGTGGAGACAAATGCAAGTGGATATGCCATGGGAGTGGTACTAATGCAAGGAGGAAGGAATATATAGTATCATTATGAATTATTTCATGGGGTGGTTCTAAACTACCCTACCTACGATAAGGACAGATATGCCTTGGTACAAGCTGTTAAAAACTAGAAGCACTATCTAATGGGAAAAGAGACCATCATCCACAAATATCATCGGCTACTACAATATTTGTAGGCCCGGAGTAAGCTACAACAAACCAATAATTACAAGTGGATGGGGTTTTTACAACAATTTTATTTGTTCATAAAGTATAATAAGGATAGCCAAATAATTTGGAAGATATGCTTTCATTACCACCCACATCCAATATTAGAAATTTGGTAACACTGATGCACATGGACCCTTTTACCCATGATGGATATAAAGAGACATACAAAAAAGATGAGGACTTCAAGGAGGTGTTTCAATAGCTACATGGACAAATTCATATAGAATAAAGTGATGGAAAGGTTGACTATCATTTCCAAAATGGATTACTCTACAAGCTCGACAAGAACTATGTTCCTAAAGGTGAACGATTACAACTTATCATAAAGGATCACACCTCCAAGGTTGCAAGATATTTTGGTGTTGGGAAGAGAGTTTCTAACTTACATAGGTATGTATATTGGCATAGAATGGAAGAATATGTAGCATGATATATTAGAGGATGTATACTTTGTTGTACCAACAAGCCCAATAAAAGGAAGCAAGGTCTATACCATACCTTACCTGTACCCACTCGACATTGGGAAATCATTTCCATGGATTGTGTGGGGAATTTACAAACAACTAGGAAGGGACATAACTATTTATTTGTGGTAGTTGACAGTTTCAACAAAATGTGCATTCTTATGCCTTCTAAAAATACCATCAATCAACAAGAAGCAAAAAAGAACTTGTTTGAACATGTCTGGGTGCACTTTGGGATACCAAGGAACATCATCTCAGATACATATACCATATTTATCAATGCATTTTGGCCTACATTGTGGGAGAATATGGACACTAAGTTGAAGAGGTCTAGAACATTCCATCCACAGATAGATGGGCATACATAAGTAGTCAAAAGGACTTTGGTGCATCTTTTGAGGGGTTACAATCAGAAGCATCCGAAGACATGGGATGAAAATATGATCTATATACAACACTCTTATAATAGTGAAGTCCAAAATTATACTAGTAATTCACCTTTTGAAACATGGTTTAGGTATTTTCCACCTTCAACCTTAGATGTTGTATATGGAAAACAAGGAGAAGTGGAAAAGGATCTCATAGGAGATGCATTAAAAGAAGAGAAATGTGTTTATAAGATCATGCATATCCATTTGTAATTACAAGAGACAGTAAAAAATTCATAGTAAAAGTATGAAGCTAGACATGATCGACCCATAATAGAAAAAATATTTAGAGTGGGAGAGAGAGTATGGTTACAAATAAATAAAGAAACATTACAGGGTCCTGGCAAGAAGATAAAGGATGTGTGGTATGGTCCTTTTGAGGTATTGGAAAATGTGGGAAATAATTCCTATATACTCAGTATACCCCCATACATGTGCATTTATTCAGTGGTGAATGTGGAGAATCTCAAACTCTATGAGCCTTCCATGTTGGATTAGGAGGAGGAGCAAGTCCTACCTTCCATAGAGGACTTCACACCAGATTCTTAGGTAGAGTTAACAAAGAACACAGTTTTACAGAAGCAGTCTAGAACTACAAGATAGGGGAAACATGACCTTTGGTAGATTTGGTTGAAAGGAAAACTTATAGAATAAGAAACGTGGTACTCCATGGAGAAGGTACAATAAATATTTCCTCACCTCAGTTAGTAAAGATTTTGGGGATGAAAATCTTCTGAAAATGGGGAGGTATGATCCATATTAGATCACTATATTGTGTGTCATCTATCTTGATCCTTTTAGAGTGGAAAACTTGGAGGAACAAGATTGTAGGGCCATTTTAGTGGCAAGCCCTAGGTTGGAATACTGGGGTCTGGAACCTTCCTGGGCCATTTTGAGGCATCAAATAATTTTTTTGGGAGTTAAAACTTTCCCATCATAGATGGATATCTTGGTGCTATTTTACACATCAAGACCTTTCCAATGGTTCAAAATTCATGTCAATTAGATCATTTATGCAAAATTTATGCCTCCCACAAGTTGACCTACCATGTTGAAAACCATGGTATGAGAGAATGCCACATCAACCCCCTTACACAGGCATATGGGGCTAGCCAAATTATTAATTTCAAGAATATTCTAGAAGGTCCAAAACCTTATGACAATTTAGTGTTGAGGATGTCAAAAACCTATCCCTAGATGGCTATCAGGCTATGTTAGGTATTGGGCCAATAGGAGAATAATGTGTTCCATTATTTTTCATTGTATCTTGTTCCATAATTGAGAAAAAAATCAGAGAGTGTTATTTTGTGAAAATAACATAGGAGGAGAGATTCTGTAGCATCCATAAAATCGACAGGTCAAAGACAACTCAACAAAATTTGCCTCTTTCTTTGTACTTGCATCATTTCTATACCAGAGAAAGGGAGCAGAGAAAGCTCACCTTCTAGCTGAATTTTATCATGTATTGGGTTTCCTAGGTCATATCTTATGTGTATTTTTGGATGGTGTGATTGTATTTTACCATTCTGTATTTTCTGCATTTGATCTATTTCATGCATAAGCAAAAAATCAATAACTAAATATTCTGGAGATGTAAAGGAAAAATAACCTTAAAAGTAAACATTTTCGGTATTTTATTAGATCTATTATGATGAACTGTTCTAGTGGAATATCCATGATAGTTTACATATAATTTTCACCATTATATTTATTTCTAAACAAAAAAAATAAAATATTTTTGATTTTATGGTTTTCGGGTTGTTTTTTTGGAGGCGACACGTGCCTTATTCTTAATAATGCTTATGGGGTCAAGACACATGCCCCTATAAGAATTGGTCATTATTATATGACAAATTAGTGTTAATATATTAGAACACATATGGTAGAACAATATCTTATCTAATCAATACAAGTTATGAAGATGAAGGCCCTACTTGAAGTGATTCCTCAAGCAAAAAAATTGCTTCACCAACAAGATCAACTATAACTAAAATAAAATTCTTAAAACCCTTTCCAAGCTGTTGAAAAATAATCTTGAGTGGATTCAACCCTTGGTATGCACTAATACCATGTTTATTTTTTACCTCTCTACTCAATGACAGTTAGCTCAAAATAAAATCACTTTGTCTACTAAAAGAACAAATGAGTAATCAACTAAACATGCAACAAAATCATAAACAAAGAAACCAAATCAAACACACATAAACGCCAATTTTTTCAGGCAAACCCCTGGAAAAAACCCTTGAGGGAAAACCATTCCAATGATTCCTTTATTAAGGTCAAATAAGGGCTCTCGTAACAAGTAAAATGGTCCATTGAGATAATTATACACTACCAAAAAACCTAGAAATCCATGACTTTCCCTTCTGTAACCCATGTACATTTTTGACTTTCCTTTCTATGACTCGTGAATATCCACGATTTTCTAAACTATCATCCATGGATCTGTATAGAAATCATACGACAAGATCTGTATGACTCTTCTCTTCCCTGTGGTTTTTGTCCTCTGAAACCCACTCGTGGATTCTTTTTTTCTCTCTTTTCCTTGACCTGTATGACCTCTAGATGAATGTGCTTCTTCACCTATCAATATCTTGAATCATGATCCTTTTTTATCCAACTCTATCATCAATTCTTGGATGAACTCTCTTCACCCAACCAGTGAGATATCCTCACTCTAGTGTAAACAAAATTCCTTTTCTCTTACACTCCTCACACTAGAAAACATCCTTGTTTTTTATCCTGAACCTGGGTCTCTCACCAAGTCTCTCGACCTCAACCTCTTGTCAAAAGTGATTTCTCCTTTACCCCATCCATTCTTTTATAAACATGAGTTGCAATATATTTCTAATCTCCAAAGTGATCTATGGTTGGGATTACTTCTCACGCTCACTTAAGATTAATATTACATGTTGCATGCTAAGGATGTCCTTAAATAACTCAATTCACTAATAAATACAATTTTACTTTAATTAATTCATTTTAACTAAAGTAAACTAAACACTGGAATATTTTCAACAACTTCCACATGCAAAACACATGCCTATGTGGAAGTACCTGTTCAATGATACCAAAAACATCAACACAAAGAACCAAGAGGAAAAACAAAGCAAAGGATTGCACACTTACCCAAAATAACAAGAGAATAAGTAAGAGTGAAACCCTAAAACATATTCTCTCCAAGTCGTGTAGTAACCTTTCAATGTATTTATCTTGAAAGCTAGAACAAGTCTTGGAAATTTAAACCAAAAAAATATACAAGAATTGAAATGAAAATATCAATAGGTAGATCTTAAACAAGTTGTATTCTCAAATTATATACAACAACAACAATTATTTGGAATGAGAGGAGAGCCTCTATTTGTAGATAAGGATTCTACATCCTTCTCATTATTAATTATTTTCTAATCTCCCAAAATTTATCCTATGAGATCTTCAAACGAGACTTGTCATCCACGTGATGAAGGAGATTATTAGTACTCTATTTTTTCGAGTCATTCGTGCATACAATCATCGGCATCATGAGGCTGAAACCTACAATAAGGAGGCTAATCAAGGGCCTAAAAATGTTAACAATGAAAATCAATCCCCAAGGAACCAAGGATAATTTCCAACTTCCTGGGCGCTTATCGGGAACATAAAGATAATTAATGCACTTTGAATAGTGTTATGAGAAATCTCCCCCCGCAGACAGCTTGAGCTCTCCTTAGCTAGGTTTTCTTAAACTAAGAAAATTATAACAAATAAACACTAACATTCCAAACTCCACCTATTATATTTCTTTAGTTGCAGAGAGAGAGAGAGAGAGAGAGAGAGAAGAAAAGGGGAATGGTACATTTTTCTGTAGTTTGTCCTCATTGTTTCAAACCTTGAGCTCTAGATCCACACCTCAAACATAAATATGAACCTGCAAAAATGATATTCAAACTCTCTACAACTAAATGAAGCACATGTAAAAACCAATATTTTAAGGTAAACCCCTAGAAACAAATCGGAAGGGAAAACCAGTCCAATGATGATTTAATTAAGGTCAAATAAAGGCTCGTGTAATAGGGAAAATGACCCACTAGCAGAATTATACATTTTTGACAAACCTAGAAACACATATGTTGTTGTACGACCTATTCTAGCACGTTTCCTGAGAAATACATGACTTTCCATTCTATGACCCGTCAAAATATGTGACTTTCCCTTATGTGACCCACCGAAATCCATGAATTTCCCTTATGTGACCCACAAATATTCGCCAATGTCTAAACTATGACCCATGGATATGTATGGAAATCCCGTACGACAATATCCGTACGAATCTGATCTTCCCCGTGGCTTCTATCCTCTGAAACCCACTTGGTGCTACTTCTTCTCTCTCTACTCCTTGACCTGTATAATGTTTAGATGAAATTCCTTATCCACCTATCAATATATTGAATCATGATCCTTTGTGATCTAACTCTATCATCAAAACTTGGATGAACTCTCTTCACCCAATTGGTGAGATCTTCTCACTCTAGTGTAAGAAAAATCTTTCTTTGCTCCTACACTCACACTAGGAAAATTCATTCTTTTTTATCCTCAACCTTGGTCTCTCACCAAGCATGGATGATTTTAGGGGCTAAATTTCACTCATGGGCTAATTTTCGATGGTTTTTCCAAAAACAAGATTCGCTATTTTAAAAATTATTCGCCCAAATTCTATAGGATAAAATTATTTTTCCTTAAAAATCGCCAAAATTTTATAAAAACCATATAAAATCCTTAGAAATTTGAATATTTTTACAAAAATATCGTCAAACATTTATAGTTGGCATATGAAGGATTAGTAAGATTTGCCAAGGTTTCTACATTTTAAAATAAATTTCCATCCTTAAAATCATCCCTATCACCAAGTCTCTCGACCTCAAACTCTCATCAAAAGTGATTTCTCCTTTACCCCAATTTTTTTTTATAATCATGAGTTACAATCTATTTCTAATCTCCAAAGTGATCTACGGTTGAGATTAATTCTCACACTCACTTAATATTTAGATTACATGCTGCATGCTAAGCATGTCCTTAAATAAATCATTTCACGAATAAATACAATTTTAATTTAATTAGTTAATTTTAATTAAATTAACATCAATACTGGAATATTTTCGAAAACTTCCACATGCAAAAGACATGCCTATGTGGAAGTACCTATCGAATGCTACCAAAAATATCAACACTCCCTCTTAGTGAGGAAGGTACTTCTCCCACCCAGATTTCTCTCTATCTTCTCTACCAGATATGATACCATTCCTTCTCTCTAATAAACCTAATTGGATTCTCCCTCTAACACATAAGCTATCCCTTTGATGATGGTCTGACCTATCTCCGAAGACTCATTGCCTCTGAACATGCTCCTAGAAGTCTCATTCTCCTGAGCATCTTGCATGGCCATATTGTACCATGAATCCTTCTTGAATGATTTGGAAGGTTTATCCTTCCCACATGAACCTAAAGGCTGACTCTCTCTGAGTTGATAAACCTTATAACCTACCTACTCCATGTTATTTGTCACTATGTTGCTGGAAATATCTCTCATAGGGTGTATGATCTAGATTATTTTGAGCATGAAATGAGAGAGGAGATATAACAAAAATGTAGAATGTCAGAGAAGAGAGACAATGTATAACACATATATATATATATATATATATATATATATATATATATATATATAACAATATCCTTGGTATATTGTAGACAATTTTTATTAATAGGCAAAATGTACAAAGCTAAAAATACAAAGTGAGTTTTTATTAATGAGCAAAATGTACAAAACTGTAAAAATACAAAGTGAATGAACTCGCTAGAATGGTGGCAACATATCTTTGAGAAGAGATGTAATGGATATGCTCATTCAAAATACGATAATAATGTTTAAAATGAGGCTCCAAAGTGATTTTTAAGATAATGAAAGTACAAAACCCTAACCCCATAAGATAAAAGGACAAGAGGTTTGCAGGCCCTGATGGGGGTAGTTGATACGTCAACTTCTTAAGGGCATAAAATTTTCATATAATCTTTGTTTGGGGAGTTTGATACCTCGTCAGAAAGGTCTCTCTGATAAGCACATTTTTTTTAGGATAAAAGGAGATCCTATGGAAACACCTGGACCCCTAAAAGTCCAAAATAACGTCATTTAGGGCCTCAAAATGACCCCGGAAGTTTGCGACTCGATAAAATGTAAACAACTACCAAAATGGAAAATTGTTCTTTGACTCAGTGGAATAGGTGGGTGGCCACTTAGATTCATTTCAATAAATCCTCCTTCCTCAGGAAGAAATGGTAGCCATTGGGTTGAGTTCCCATGTGAGATGGGGAAGCATTTGTTGAATATAAACTTTGGTGATCTTCTTTCCTTGCTAGAGAAGTGCTACTTAGCTTGTGGAAGGTTGCTGCGAACTTGATGTTGGATAGGTTGGACACTTTTAACTAGTATAATTGGATGAGATGATGGTGTGTAGAAGGAATATTTGTTCTTTTCTTCAATCTTGTCGACCTACTTCTTCTGCATAGTAGGGGCTTGGACTGAGGCTGTAGTGGTCACAATTTCCTTCTGTTCACCTTCCCAAATCGTGAAGAAGCTAAACTTTGTTGTATGAGAGACAAATTTTTTTCACTATTTTGTCGAAATAGTAATCGATACTACCTCTGGTATCCTGTAGAGGTGATCCCCCAAAATAACAATGACACTACGGGGTCGAGACTCATAAACAACATGGCACTTTCACATATATGGTTGTCCCAAAAGAGAATCATAGACATCCAGTGGGGAAGAATCAAAAAATACCTCATCCTTGAAGGGATTGATGTCATAAGACAAGTGACACTGTTGGCTGGCACGAAGACCTCGTCCCTGGCGAAGACACCCGATGTTGTATGGATGCAAGTGTGGTGTTGCTAGAAATTCCAACTGTTTGACGACCTATGCTAAGATGAGGTACTTTTGGCTTCTGCTATCAATAATGAAATGCAACACGGTCCCCTTTACACACATCTATGAATGGAAGATGTGCTCCCCCTCTTAAAGATATGTTGGTTCTTTTGGTTGGATCATTGTGGTTGTGATACTAGAAATGGGGTCTCCATCGATGATATGTCTCCTTCCGTGATTTTCTAAATCATATTATGAATTAGGGTTCATAATTTTTTCTTTGATCTTGGCCACCAATGAATTTTTTTAGTGACATTCAACAATGTTGTACTAGGAGATTTTTTGGAAATCGCTCCACTTTCCAGTGTCCTTCTTCGTCTTTCTGTTACCCTTATTTTCCTATGGCTTGAACTAGTTTTCTGAAGGTTGGTTGTTAGGGACCTATTACCATACTTTGGTTGTTGTGGATTTGTATAAACGAACTCTTGTTTGTTCTAGTGCTTAAATTTCTACTCGATTTTGACATCATATTGATAAGCAACTCCCAATGCTGAGATTTCCAAAAACTCCATTTCGGTTTGGATGTACCTGTGTAGATCCCCATGGTATTTTAGAACCAAATTCCACTTAGAATATTTGATACCTATCTTGGTGTGCAAGGTATGGAAGGTATTGGTGAATTCCATCACTGCTTCATCCCTCTCTTGATGCAATGTGGTCCATCTCATGTAATGGTCTTCATAGTTGCCAACAGGGTAATATTGTTCCTTGATGACATCTAAGAAATATTCCCAAGTGGGCCTCAAACATTCCAGACTCCTTTGTGGAAAATTTTCTCACAATAAGTTTCCCACCAATGTTTGACATGGGGGAGAGCGTTAAGGAGTGTGAAAGTGATCTTTTCCCTATCAGAGAAATTGTGCACAGAGAAATAACCTTCTAGCATATTTGACCAGATTTCCAGAGAATCCACATCTATTTGACCTTCAAATAAGGGGGATATAAAAATTAAATTGTACCTTGAAAGGAATGGTGCCTCCAAAGTGGATACTTGATGAAGATGCATATGTTTTTATCGACATGCATCGAAGGATTTGGGAAAAAATATCCATCATTGTTTCCTCTGTCACATGAGATCTTGCTCGAGCAACATATTAATAGAATCTTTTGCTCCATCATTTCTCTTTTCTTCTGCCATAGAGGGTTTCTTGGGCACCCAAGAGAATTTCTCCTCAATAGAGACAAGATCGAGACCCAAATTTCTATACTTGGACCTCTTTGGGGACATGCACTGAAAAAAATAACCAACAACATCTTGCTCTGATAACACTAATCCAAATTATTTTGAGCACGAAATGAGACAGGAGATATAAAAAATAAATATACATATATATTGCAAGAGATCCAATAATATAACATGTATATATATTGGATATATAACAAGAGGCAAAGATATATAGTAATACACAATTTCTATTAATGAGTGAAATGTACAGAACTGTAAAAATACAGAGTGAATGAACTCGCTAGAATCGTGGCAGCTTATCTCTGAGAAGAGATGTGATGACTACACTCATTTAAAATAAGATGGTGATCTTTACAATGAGTATCCAAAGGAATTTTTAACATAATTAAAATCCAAAATCCTAACCCTGGAAGATGAAAGGCCAAAAGGTTGGTAGGCCCTGATGGGGGTAGTTGATATGTCAATCTCCAGAGTGAATAAGTTTTGCATACGACCTCTCTTTGGGGAATTTGATACCTCATTGGAAAGGTTTATTTCAAAAGTACATATTCCGTTGGGGTCAAGGTATGACATTGGCAACCCCTAACCCCAAATTCCAAAACAACGTTGTTTAGGGCCTCAAAATAGCCCCGAAAGTTTGGGACACAAAAAATTGTAAACAACTGCCAAATGGAAAACTGCTATTCAAGCTAGTGAAATAGGTTGGTGGCCATCGAGATCCATCTGGATCAGTGTCTCTTTATCATATACAATTTTCTCTCTCTAACTGCAAATCCAACTTCTTTGTCTAAGCTAGATCCTCTAGTCATGATAAGCGCCTTTCCATCCCGGAACGGTACGTCAAATCCCTTCTTCTCAATCATTGATACTGAGATCACACTCCTCTTGATCTTTGGAACCCATATCACATCATGCACTCTCAATGTGCCTCCTGACTCCATCCAGAATGACATTGTTCCAAATCTCTTCACTGCATGCTTGGTCCCCATACCAAATTCCACATGCATCTTTGATTCAAACTCCGTGAAGCTCTCGAACACTTCTCGCAGTCCTGTCATATGACATGTGGTTCCACTATCTATCAACCATTCACCATTTGATATAATTCCCAAAGAAGTATTGGAAATAAGTAAGAACATTACTTGTTCAAACTTCTTGCAAAACTCATCCAGTTGAGTATTTTTTGATCCATCTACCTCTGAATGGATTTCTTTTCCCCCGTTATTCATATTCATATATTTCCCTGCATAATGTCTAAATTTGTGACATGAAAAGAACTTGACTTGTCTCATGTCCTTTTTATTCTTTCCATCTTGAGTGGTCGACTCTCCACTGGAAATATTCCTGAACTTTCCCTTCATTTCCTAGTTGGAAAGAGAAAATTTCTCATCATGGTTCCTCTTCAAACCATCTCTAGACTCTAACCGAGTCTCCTCCTCAATACAATCATTCCATAGTCTATAAAACCCTAGAACTATCTGTTGTGCAAAGATCCCCTGCACAAAAGGTTCCTAAGACATGGGAAGACCTATCAATGCTACATTGACCAACTCAACATCTTGTATTGTATCACCAATAATTGAAAGTTGATATCATATATGTGTAATATTCAAAATATAATTCACTACCATGTCCTCACTGGACATCCTAACAACTTGAATCCAGTGCTTCATATGTATAAACTTGTCTATATTCCTGTTTTGGTATAGACTTGCCAAAGCATCATACATTTCCTTCGCATATTTCTTATCAAAAATGTGCAAAATCAATTGATCCTTCATCAATTATAGCAACACCTACTTGGCATTCACTTCCTTCTTCTTGTGAACTACCAATTCCTACGGATCAGTAGGAGTTGCAACCAAAACCTCAACATACTCTTTGAGGTCATTCTCTTCCAATAGAAGAAGAATCCTTGCCTTCCAAGCCTGAAATTTTGTTTTCCCTTCTAACCTGTCCTCAATATTCAATGTGTTCACCATATTTAAGATATTATCTGATAACCTTATGCTAGAACCACCATGTACTATCCTATATGGCCTATCCACCACTTGTCCTTCTTTGACCTATGGATGTCTGCGACTGTATACACTGTGACTCGCAAATGTGTCTATATACCTGCAAAAACACTTGTTCTTCCCAGTACTATTGTTTTCCTAAAAATATGTCCTTTGTCTTCCTATGTTGGTTATCAACTTGATAATATCTGTTGCAACACCTCATATTAGCTTCCTCTCAGAGCACATTTTATGATACTATGTTCACTTTCTTTCCTCTTAGAGCGACCTTAGCTCTGATACCATGTTGAAAAATAATCCTAAGCATATTCAAACCTTGGTATGCACTAATACCATGTTGATTGTTTACCACTCTACTCATCACCTGACAGTTAGCTCAAAATAAAATCACTTTATCTACTAAAATAACAACTAAGTAATCAACTAAACATACAACGAAAGCATAAACAAAGAAACCAAATCAAGCACACATAAAAACTAATATTTTTAGGTAAACCCATGGAAAAAAACCCTAGAGGGAAAACCAGTCCAATGATTCCTTTATTAAGGTCAAATAGGGGCTCCCATAATAGGTAAAATAACCCACCAAGATAATTATACATTGCAAAAAAACCTAGAAATCCATGAATTTCCCTTCTATGACCCATGGACATCTGTGAATTTCCTTTCTATGACTCAGGGATATCCATGACTATCTAAATGATCACCCATGGATCTGTACAAAAATCCCGTACGACAAGCTCTATACAACTCTATTCTTCCCTGTGGTTTTTTCCTCTAAAACCCACTTTTGGATGCTTTTTCTCTCTCTCCTCCTTGACCTGTATGACCTCTAGATGAAAGTTCTTCTTCATATATCATTATCTTGAATCATGATCCTTTTTTATCCAGCCCTGTCATCAATACTTGGATGAAATATCTTCACCCAACCAATGAGATATCCTCACTCTAGTGTAAGAAAAATTCCTTTGCTCCTACACTCCTCACACTAGAAAAATTCCTTCTTTTCTATCCTCAACCTTTGTCTCTCACCAATTCTCTCGACCTTGACCTCTTGTCAAAAGTGATTTCTCCTTTACCCCATCCTTTCTTTTATAAACATGAGTTACAATATATTTCTAATCTCCAAAGTGATCTATGGTTGGGATTACTAATCACACTCACTTAAGATTTAGATTACATGTTTCATGCTAGGCATGTACTTATATAACTCAATTCACTAATAAATACAATTTTACTTTAATTAATTCCTTTTAACTAAAGTAAACTAAACAATGGAATATTTTCAACAACTTCCACATGCAAAACACATGCCTGTGTGGAATTACATGTTCTATGGTACCAAAAAAGTCAACAAAAGGAACCAAGAGGAAAAACAAAGCAAAGGATTGCGCACTTACCTAGAATAACAAGAGAATAATTAAGAGACAAACCCTAAAACATATTCTATTCAAGTGGTATAGTGACCCTTCAATGTATTTATCTTGAAATCTAGTACAATTCTTGAACATTCACAACAAATATTTGAAGCACTAGGAATAAACAAGGAAAGAGAAAGGTCCAATAATTGAAATGAAAATATCAATAGGTAGATCTTAAACAAGTTGTATTTTCAAATGATATCCAACAACAACAATTATTTGGAATGAGAGGAGAGCCTCTATTTGTAGATAAGGCTTATACATCCTTTTCATTCTTCATTATTTTCTAATCTCCCAAAATTTATCCTAGGAGATCTACAAAAGAGGCTTTCCATCCACGTGATGAAGGAGATTGTTAGTACTCAATGTTTTCAAGTCATTTGTGCATACAATGATCAGGATCATGAGTTTGAAACCTACAAGAAGGAGGCTACTCATGAGCTTGGTGGACAAGGGAAATCATATGATCAAGGGCCTTAAAATGTTAACAATGAAAATCAAGCCCCAAGGAACCAAGGATAATTTCCAAGTGCCTAGGCGTTTATCGAGAGCACAAATATAATTAATGCATTTTGAATAGTGTTGTGAGAATCTCTCCCTGCAGACAGCTTGAGCTCTCCTTAGCTGGGTTTTCTTAAACTAAGAAAATTCTAACAAATAGACATTAACATTCTGATCTCCACCAATTCTATTTCTTTAGTTGCGGAGAGAGAGAGAGAGAGAGAGAGAGAGAGAGAGAGAGAGAGAGAGAAGAAACGGGGAATGGTACCTTTTCCTATAGTTTGTCCTCATTGTTCCAAACCTTGAGCTCTACATCCACAGCTCAAACATAAATATGAACTTGCAAAAATGATAGTCAAACTCTCTACTACTACTAACTAGTATCAAGTAATACAAGTAGACACATGCAAGAAATTATGAATAAGATAGATGTGTGGAAATAAGCTAAGTTCATTGATATGAGAAACGTGAAACACTTACAATCATGATGTGTTGCAATCCTATTTCATGCTTCTTCTTTCGATGCCCTTATGTGCACTTCTATAACGCTACATAATTCTTCTGAAGTTTGAGATCAAAAGTTTGATACCTTTCATGAACTCCCTTCAACCTTGAGAGGCCTAGTTTATATACGATATTGGGAGGCTTAACCAACACAGGGAATCAAGGGAATGATTGAGGATATTCATCCTTAAGCTAGGATTTATTTCCCAAAATGGAGGAACTCAAATCCATGAGTCATCATGAACCATAACTACTCCAAGGGATCTCAGTATCTTTCCACAGAAAAAGGATGAAATGGATAAAATTGTTCTAACAGGAAGGAAACTCCCCTATAGTGGTAGACAGGGAATCCTGGAAACTCTCTTATAACTAAGAAGGGAAGGAGGACACTCCCTAAGACATGGTAGGGGGCGTCCCTCTTCCAACTAGGTCAAAAAGTGATGTTTTCGACCTTCAAAATGGGGTTTTCTTCTCTCTAATGGGTAGGGATGATGACAAAGTGTTGTTCCAAGGTGTCATAGTGATGAAACATAAATGCAACACCTTGGAAAGTTTCATTTTGGAATTATGAAACTCAACAACACAAATGTACATAAGTGTGACACTTAATGAAAAAGTGGCATAAGTACGACACTTAGTATGACACTGGGAAGTGTGCAAATTTTGCATATAATAGATTTGATCCATGTGGATATTGGTGGCCACCTAGGTATTCAAACAGGATCCTCTTGATAGTTCATCACGTTCTTCTGTACCATTTTGTAATTTTGGTTTCCACACTTTTGGGGTTGTCTGAATCCCTACACATCTTCCAGGAGGATACTGGTGGCCTTCCACCTAATCCAGTTGGTTTATTTTG
The DNA here is from genome assembly GCA_010110895.2 of Picea sitchensis. Taxonomy (NCBI): domain Eukaryota; kingdom Viridiplantae; phylum Streptophyta; class Pinopsida; order Pinales; family Pinaceae; genus Picea; species Picea sitchensis. Next base: position 98,706 of record SNQJ01S0003157.1, on the reverse strand, counting down.
TATGTTTTCATGTCAACACGTCGTTTTGTACTTCCAGGGCCGTTGTGGGGCCCTAAACAATGCTTTTTTGGCTCACCACAGTTAAACTATAGATTGAGTCAGATTTTGATAGTGTAATGTGTAGCTCTCGAAAATACCTTTCTAATGGGATATCATGTGCCTAAAACGAAGGTCGTATGAAAACGTTACAACCCCAAGAAGTTGAGGTACCAACTTACCCATAAGGGGCCCACACAAATTTTGGTGTTTCATATCCTAGGGTTAGGTTTTTAGATGTCTAGGGTTTTTCCATTCATAAGTAATGTTAAAAAATCCTCTAGAGAATCATTGTAATTAGTTTTCTTAGATGAATTCATGTAGCATCCACATCTCTTCTCGAAGATAGCTAGCACCATTCAAGAAAGTGTTTCATTTCTCTAGTTTTACAGTTTCAGCCTATTTCATTTATTCAGTAGAAGATATTTTTCACTGGATATTTGTTTTGTTCTTCATGTCTCTATGTTTATTCTATTCAATCTGTTAATCTATTCCTTATTCTCCTAAATCCATATCAGTGGTATCATAACGGTCTTCTCTTAATTTAGTTTTCTTCGTGCATGTCCCTAATAATATCTGGGCACAAGAATTTGGGACTCGAACCAATCGATTCATTGCAAGATCGGTTGCACTAATCCCAACAACCACCCATGGGGGACGAAAAGAAATATGATGGAGAAGGAGAGCCTTCTAAAAATTTTCTCAAGGAAGCCCTTGCACGACAAAGGAACGAAATGATGGACAACTTTGCATAGATCCTTTTGCGACTTCTTATAGGAGATGCATCTTCATCAAGTGACAATGCAACCCCTTTCAAGGTACAGGTAGATTTTGATATTCCATTATTTGAAGGACGGATAGATGTAGATGTTGTAGATAAATGGTTGAGTCTACTCGAAGGGTATTTTTCGGTCCACAATTTTTGCAATAGGGAAAATATTACTTTTGTACTCCTCAAGTCTATCCTCCATTCTAAGGATTGGTGGGATACTTACTCTGAGCAACGAGCGATAAATGAATCTATAATGTTTGTAGTTTCCTCTGCATGGGATTCCTTTCGGGATGCCATTGAAGAACAATACCACCATATTGGAAGCTACAAGGACCAGTACACTAGATGCACCACCTCGTGTCAAGAAAAGGACAAGACAATACAAAATTTCACCAATATTTTGCATACCCTGCACACCAAATTAGGTATCAAATACTTTGAGAAACATGTAGTAATCAAATACTACGGTTTTTTGCATAGATACATTCAAACATAAATGGATTTTTTGGACATCTCAAGATTGAGAAGATATTTAAGAAGAGGAGGTGAGAGTTTGTATATGCAAACTCCTCATAGCCGAAGCAGGGAAAATGAGGCCCCAAACCACACAATAATGGATAGAGAAAATATGGCCACTCTCAGGACAACTAGTACAAGCCACAACACAAGAAGGGCAATGAGAAGATGGAGAATGAAATAGGAAATAGTGTGGATACCATAAAATCCATTAGAACAAGACTGAAGAATGCTACTACAAGAAGTCACTCGTGGCTGACCTGAATACTTCTGAGTCAGAGGCCGATTATAAATCTGAATCAAATACAAAAGGAGGGAATTAGATTATCGATTTTGAACCCATTTCCATTGTCGCTACCACCAAATTCCAGCCAAGCGAACCAAAAGAACTAGAGGAAGTGGATTTCTTCTTTCATTCAGAGATGCGAGTAAAGGGGGCTCTGCTTCATTTCATTGTCAATAGTAGTAGTAAGAAGAAATTGATCTGAATAGAGGTCATCAAGCAACTAGACCTATCGACGACACTGCACCTGCATCCCTACACCATTGGTTGGCTTTGCCAAGGAAGAGATCTTCACGTCGTCCAACAATGTCGTCTTCCCTATGACATCAAGCCTTTAAAAGACGAGGTATTGTGTGATATTTCTTCCCTTGAAGTTTGTGATGTTATTTTTGGACAAACATATTTGTGGAAGCATCATGTTGTGTATGATTCTAGACATCGCAGTGTTATTATTACTTTGGGTACACAATTGTACAGGATACCATAGGTAGTGCCACTTACAACTATTTCTTTAATATCTTCTAAGAAATGCAGTAAGTTAATTTCACAGATAGATAATTTTGTCTTATTTGTGATCCATACATATAGTAAGAAGAAGGTCATTTCCACATATGTGGCCTCTAAACAAATCCTCTCTTTGCAGCAGAAGCAAGTGGACGGGATCGTGAAAAAGTATAGAGACGTATTCTCCTCACCCACTGGGGTACCGATGCACTACCAAGTCAAGCATCCAATTGATCTAACCCATGGTGCACCTATGCCTAATGGATCAGTCTATCATCACTCGTTGATGGAAAATTATGAAATGAAGCGTCAGATCCAAGAGCTTCTTCAAAAGGGTCACATCAAAACCATCTCTTCCACTTGCGAAAGCTCGATTGTACTAGTGTAGAAGAACGAAGGAACCTGAGGACTCTGCATTGATTATAGAGCCTTAAACAAAATCACCCTCAGGAACTGGTACCCAATTCCTAGGATTGATGACTCTCATAACCAACTCAAGGGGGAAAAGTTCTTCAACAATATTGACCTAAAGTCTAGCTACCACTAGGTTCCCATCGAACAAAATGATGTATGGAAGACAACTTTCAAATCGAAAGAAGGTCTCTTTGAATGGTTGGTCATTCCCTTTGGATTAACAAATGCACAAACTACTTTCATGAGGTTGATGGATGATGTATTGAGACCCTTTACCGACTCTTTTGTGGTGGTATATTTGGACAACATCCTCATCATCAACAAAAATTGGGAGGAGAATATGTGGCATATTCAACATGTTTTGATCACTTTGTAGAAGCACAAGCTATATGCCAACTTGGAAAAATGCTCCTTTGGCATGAACAAGGTCCAATACTTGGGCTACATTGTCGATGTGCATGGGGTACATCTTGATCCTGCTAAGCTCCAATTCATGCATGACTGGCCAACCCCGACCACACTAATTGAGCTTCAAATATTCTTCGGACTAGAAAAATTATATCGACGGTTCATGTTGGGATTCTCCCATATTTCATGGGCCCTCAACCACGTGACCAAGGGAGATGGAAGAGAAAATTTCATGTGTGGGAAGAACAACAATGAGCATTTGATGATCTAAAGAATCGCTTGTTCTTAGCTCCAGTACTCTCCTTTCCCGATCTACAACAACCATTCGAGATTGAGACTAATGGATATAACTATGTTGTAGGTGTATTTCTCCATCATCAAGGTCATCCAATGGAATACCATAGTGAGAAAATTTCAGATACTATCTGGAAATACGCCACATATGACAAGGAAATGTATTCCATTGTACAATCTTTTCATCAATTATAAAATTACATTATGGGAAGGGAGACAATCATCCACACTGATCACAAGCCTCTGTAGTTCATGCAGACACAAGGGAATTTTCATAATGATTTCCATCCAAAATGATCCACCTACCTACAACAGTTCCATCTCAACATCAAGTATAATACATGGAGAAACAATCATTTCATTAATTGCCTCAATCGACCTCCCATGGCTACACTCACCACTATGCTCCATTCTTGTGGAGATGAGGCATTTGAGTGGCCCCAACTTTATCATAAAGATCTAGAATTTTCCACCACCTATCAGCTCTTGGGTACAGGCATGACTGTCACCGATTTTCACATTCAAGACGAATTGTTATTCCATCTAGGCCATCAATTTGTTCCTTCAAGAGAGCGTGGAAATCTTATTTTGTAAGCCCACTAGAGCTAGATGGCAGGACATTTTGGCATGGAGAAAATTGTGGTCGTTCTCCATAAATGTTTTTGTTGGCCAAAAATTTGACAGGACGTCAGCAAGTATATCCGATATTGCACTTCCTATATCATTTCGAAGACATCCATCAATAATAAAGGATTATACACCCCTCTTCCTACCCTTGAGAAGCCTTGGGAATCCATTTTTATGGATTACATTTTTGGCCTTTCATCCACCAAGCAAGGCAATGATTGTGTATTTTTGGTCATTGATCAGTTTTAGAAGATGGCCATCCTCACAGCCTACAAGAAGAACATCACAGTGGTAAATACTTCCAATATATTCTTCTAACAAGTGTGGGTCCATTTTGGGATACCATAGACCATCATCTCTGACCAGGACATATGGTTCCTCAATACATTATGGTCAAGACTCTGGTCATTGTTGGACACCAACCTCACTAAATCCATTTCTTTCCACCCCTAAATAGACAACCAAACATAAGTCCTCAATTGAATGGTCATTCACATACTATAGATGTACAACTCTAAGAATCCATGTACATTGGATGAGATTCTCCCATATGTTCAACACAGTTACAACATGGCTCTCCATAGCTCCACCAGTCGTAGCCCATTTCAGGTGGAACTGGGATTCCAACCCTTGGGTCCCATTGATGTTTCACTACCTCTTGCAATCCCACAAACAAGCTCTTCCCATGTTTATTCTGAGATTGATAAATCCACCAGATTCATTTAGCAGATTCATCACATTCACCAATAGGTCCATGATATCTTGCAGAAAGACAATGCTAAGCACAAGCAACACCATGATCAACACAAGGTACCACACCAGTTTAAGGTTGGAGACAAGGTCTAGTTACATTTTCATAAGAAGCATCTTACAGAGCTCCATCACAAGATCCTACCACTTCACTATGGGCCTTACACCATCACCAAGGTTGTGGGTAGCAATGCTTTTGAGCTCAAACATCCTCCCTTCCTTGGCTTTCATCTAGTGTCAATGTGGACCTCCTTCGGCCATGATTTCCACCATTATTAAACACCTCAGATATCACAGAACATATGACACCAATAATGATCAACCTAGACTGCATGGAACAAGCATCCACTGATCAAATAGTGGACACATAGGTCAAGGGAACTCTCCAGCAAAGGATTCATGTTTATCGGGTAGTCAAGCCAAGACAACTCCTCCACCAAGGAATGTGGCTCACCCGAAGTCAAGTTTAGCAGAAGTTTCCTCACCTTATGGGGGAAATCAATGAAATGGAGAGCATTTATTCCTAAGGGGAGAGTCCTGATCTAGGTGGATATTGGTGTCCACCCACCTATTCCAACTGGATCCTCTTGATAGTTTTTAGTTCAGTGCGTTCGTATGTACTTCTTTATAATTTTGGTTTCTACACTTCTGAGGCTGTCTGAAGCCCTACACATATTCTAGGTGGACATTGGTGGCATCCCACCTAATCCAACAAGCTTATTTTGTATGTTTTATTATCAGCACATCTTTTTGTACATCCAGGGTCATTTTGGGGCCCTAAACAATGTTTTTTTGGCTCGCTACAGTCAAAGTATAGAAGGAGTCAGAGTTTGACATCGTAATGTGTAGTTCTCAAAAATACCTTTCCAACCAACTATCACGTGCCTAAAACTAATTTCATATTCAAAAGTTACGACCTGGGGAAGTTGAGGCACCAACTTACCCATAAGAGACCCACATAACGTTTGTCATTTCATCTCCTAGGGTTAGGATTTTGGATGTCTAGGGTTTTGGAATTCACGAGTAATGTTAAAAATGCCTCTGGAGCCTCATTGTAATCATTATTCTCAAACGTATGCGGGTAGAAGCCACATCTCTTCTCATAGATATCTACCACCATTCGAGCAAGTGTTTCAATTCTGCAGTTTTACAGTCTCAGCCTATTTCATTTATTCAATAGAAGATATTGTTCACTGGATATCTGTGTTTTTCTTAATATCTATGTTTTTATTGTATTTAGTTTGTTAATCAGTTTGTTCCGCTCTTAAATCCAAATCAATATTTACTCCTAAAATGTGAGGTCATAAGAAACATTGATGGACGAAACATTTTACACATGTGAGGGGTGCTAGAATAAGAGAGTTGGATGGAAGATGCAAGAAAACATAAAACAATATATATATATATATATATATCATCTTGAGGTAGGCATACCCATGATCGGTACGAGATGACTAAAAGTATGTCTTCCAGCCAATACACTACGGATCCATGAAAGTAATGAATAAGGATATGGAAACCAAACATATAATGTGGATCTATATCTCCACTACTCAATCAAGTTGTAGCCACGAAATAATACATTGTGGAGCTACGATATGAAAAAATAACATAGCCACAAACCAATACAAAGTGGATCTATGTGACAATATATACAATAGTTTCAAATGATCTCCAACTCAACCTAAGAAAAAAACATAACAGAATGAGTGGGAAACACAATGTGTTCATCCTAATCCCGAAATGGTATGATTATAGTCATGTGAATAGATGTATTGATGTCAAACATGAAATAAATCACTTGATTACTGGTCATTAATGTATAAAATTAACAAGTGCAAGGGAAATCATCATTGATGTCAATGAATCCCAAGGTACCCTAGTACAATCCAACGGGTGTGAATCAATGAGTTGAAGTTGAACACTCGAGGAATCATTTGATCATAGGTCAATAATGTAAAACTACTGTCAAATGAGAGGAAACCTGCCATTGAGGCATACAGGTTCCAAGGTACTGATTAGTTTCTAAGTTTTATTCCTGGATAATGTGATGAATTCAATAAGAAAAGACTCATCGAAAGAGAGCCATGATGTATCCCCCATCAACGATACAAAACAATGTATGATAGTGATGAATAACAATGGATCAAATGGAGATAGATTGACACAGGTATGAATATTATAGAGTGGTTGTAAGGTTGATACTTCCCTTGAAAATTGTGTGACACAACAATTGACTTGGAAACATTTGACTTGATGAGACAAGTATCTGAACATAATGTGATGATCACCATAGTATGATGACAACCAAAGGTTCTCTTCGAAGGATTAGAAAGAGTATGATGATTCATAGAGAATGATGACAACCAAAGGTTCTCTTTGAATGAGTTGAAAGACTATGATGAGACATAGAATTGGAATGAATTAGAGATAAACAAATTACCCAATTGTATGACATAATGTAGACATGTGTGTTGGTACCAAGCTGAAGAGGAAAGAAGAACGATCGAGGGAAAGAAAGCATGCAAAAAATCGAAGTAACAACTAGCATAAGAACAACATGCACACATGCAAGAAAGCCTGCACAAAGGAAAGGGAAAGTTGGAGGAGTAACAACACGCGTATGGGAGAAATACCTAACGTAAGAAGGGTTAGGGTTTTGGTAATATTCTGAAGAAGGCTAAAGAGGCTGAAATGTATAAAAATAGATATGAAAGTATCATATAGGGTTGTTCGTTGGTAGTTGTTAGTGATTCTCTTTAATGTTTTGAGAAGTATGAGCCAATTTTGTAAGCAGTTGAGAAAGGGAGATACGAGGGAAGTTAGATCTGAGGATTAGACCATAGGTCATGGAGCCTGGTGTGATCTAGTTCACCTCACATAGATCTTACCTAGTTTTGTGGAGAATTGTAAGTGCGAGGCACTAAAAATGCATAAATTTCATATACAAGAGCCAAGAGCCAAATTTTTGTGGACATAGCCCAGGAGGGGGTGAACCATGGGGGTGAACCATGGTAATACTCGTGTAATGTGTTAAATGTATACACTCTTCTTCTTTCTTTCAGCAATTGATGGTTAAGCTTAATGAATGAGTAAATACATTTTTATGAATCTGTTTATACTTTTCTTAAATTAAAACTGTGGGATATTCGTATGTGAATCCAAGGAATAAGTAGTTTCCCTTACAACTCATGGTATCTGACATTAATCAAGAAACCCCTATCCCCTTGTCTTTCCTAGGTTGTAAACACCTGAGTCTTACAACCAGCCATATAAATCTGTCTCGGGTGAGACTGCGCAACGCTTCCTGGGTGTTGTGTTGCCTTCTGGTTTACCAGGAGGGCCGATAGTTTTAGAGGCTTTGTTGGAACCCCAAATGACATGAACCCTAGGTCAATAACTCAGACAACCCGAGAAGGGAAGCAAGTAGCCAATAAATGGTTCTGTTTCCGTGTTAAGAGGAACAAAAAAGCACTGAGTAGATGAGATGAAACAAGAACCGAAGGAGCGAGACACAAGAGAAATGAGCCATTAGAAGGGGATGTTGAGACCTTGGAACCCCACAAGAGAAGAAATCAAGGGCTGGTTGAGGACTAAAGAGCTAGAGTTTGCACAGAAATACAATAGAAACCCCACGATCACACTGCGTAAATACCTGGATAAATATGTATTTGTGGACTTACACAAAGTTTTTTTCTGTGATTTTCCACATCTACTATAGGAGTGGATCTTAAGGTTAAAGGATAACCACGTGAAAAACTAGATTCGACAGCTAGATTGGATTCCAGTATAGATCCAACAGCTACAACATGTGAGCAACAAATTGACCCACATAGGCGAATTTTGGACTGATAGTATTGTGGAAGGATTTATCATAGAATTTATGGTAGACACAACAAAGTCATACAATGCAGCCGACTAAGAGTTACTACGAGGAACTAGAGGAAGGTACATCCGATCACTATATACTTCTATCAAGATAATTCTATATAACAAAGGTGTAATGATAATGGAATCAGACAACTAGACTTCCCTACGTGCATGGAGGAAGGGGAGAAGCACTGACAGAGAGAGGTGGAATGGAAGGAGGGAAGAATATAGAGAAGAAGGAGGAGGAACCCTTGGACCTAATCTTGATGGATTATGACCAACTCAAGTGGATCTTGGCATCATCAGGAACGACGCATAGCAGAGAACCCTACCAATATAAGGTGATACCAAGAAGAGAGTCGTAGCCAAGAGGAAGGGCCTGGCCAACGATGAGGAAGAGGTACAGGATCTCTGGGCTATGGAGCAGATTGAGGAAATCCTGCATGTCGCGTATGAGAGGAAAACAAGAGGCCCAATAAAAAAAGGTGAAGGAAACCCTCCCTTTCAGATTAATGTCAGTGTAGAACCCATAAACCCATGTGCGACCAATACACCAAAGGGAACACCACTGTTTAGACAACCAAATTTCGAAGGAAGTTTGACTGCAGGAATTACATCTACACAAGGAGAAATAACTGGAGGAGACATTCTAGGCAACCTTAGTCAAGTATACACACCATGCAGAGGAGGGAGTAGCCCAATATTTGGAATGGTAGGACATGATCCTACTATCAGATTACCATATTTTTGAGGAGAAGCAATAGAAGACCCTGAGAAGCATTTCTTCATTTGCACAAAGATTTGGGAAGCAAAGAAAATCACTGATTAAGACACCAAAATCACATAGCTAGCGATCACGCTAAGGGACCGCGCACTAGAATGGTACATGAGTCTGGACATGAACAGTGTTCCCGGAATGACAAGGACACTAGACGACATTAAGAAACTATTGATAAATGAGTTCCAGAACTTGAGTTTAGAGGACCAATACATGAATGAGATGATTGAAATAAGATAGAAACTAGGAGAATCGGTATGGGTAATTGATCAAATATTCAAGCGATTAAAAGGAAAGTTAAAATACCTTATGAATGATATGCAACACCAACACCTATTTGTCAACTCACTACTCCCACACTTAAAATATCCTTTATGACAACAAAAGTTTCAGACGTAGGCAGAGGCTCTGCAGGAAACCTTGAAATTGGAAGTGAATCAGTACCAGTAGATGGACTCGACTATCGAAGAACTGAAGGAGGATCTGAAGAACTTAACATTTAAGTTGAACCACAATAAGAACAAGGAAAAACGAGAAGCATTTTGGTGCACTACTTGCAGGTTAGAAGGATGCCATAAGAATGAATTCCCAACATTCGCACAATATATGCCAAAAGGGATGCCAAACCCACTACCATAGGGAGGATTATGGTGTGAAATATGCAAGAAATTGGGTCACGACCCTTACCACTGAACGATGATGCAAAAATACCAAACAGTCCCAAAGAACTCATATTGCACTTTTTGCAAGTCAGTCGGGCATGATGACAAAGATTGCAAAACTATGGAGCTGATGCGAGAAAGAACATCAGACGCATACAGGGTATAGGCAAAAATGATGAGTAGGCAAGTAGCACCACAGTTCAATCAAGCCCCAACACCATACAAAACTACGCAGCAATAGTATAATACTATGTCGCAACCTTACAATAATGTGCAGTCATAGTACAACCAAGCACAGCCCCAGTACAATACCGCGCAGTATAATCAGGGACCAAAGAATAGCCCACCGTGAGGTGACCATGCAATGCATAGAGGAGCAAGACGAGCCAGAGGAGGTTTCAAGTGCTATAGAGGACTTGTCACATGTCACAATTTCCAACAACTAGGACATTATGCCACCAACAACTTGTATGTATTGTCATGCATTGGACCACGATACGGAGGACTATCCGACATTACTTGGAAATATCGAGGAAAAAAGGAATCAAAATAACCAAAATATTCAGTGGATTTCATCCAAAGCAAGGGATGATGGTCAAAACATCAATATAGTCACTCTAGGAGGATCAAAAATAGGAAATGACGTAGTTCAACAGGAACCAGTGCATAACTAATGGGTAAATAAGAACACCGAACCCAAGAAGCAGTTCGACGAGCATAAGGAGAAGAATATTTTTACAGAAGCTCGACAAGAATTCTAGAAGGAGAACATTGCGCCAACTACATAGAGCAAGGAAGCTTCAAAATTTGAGATAATGCCATCACTAGACCATACCAATAGAATACAACTTGAGGAAAAAGTAAGTATGATCAAAGAATTTTTTCAATCATACATCAAAATGTTAAGTGATCCTTCATCTACCAAAATATTGCAAAACATCTTAGAAAAATGTAGCGGCGAGACGAAAAAAAAAAAACAAAATTGAAGAATGTAAACCACCTACACACAAGAAGAAGAACAATTAGGGAATTTAGATTAAATGATAACATTGGGGATTTCAATATGGGAGATATCATACTATATCTAGGATCCAAAGTGAATGTACTACCAAAAGCTACATGGAAATGCATGGGAGAAACTACACTGGGATACTCAACGGTTCAATTAAAGCTAGAAAATCAATATAGAGTCCTACTAATAGGTAGACTGAAAGGAATGACGATAGGTCTAGATGGTGTGCACACTAAGGCAGAATTTGAAGTCATCAAAATAGTAGATGACACAACACCTTACCCGACGCTACTTGGTCTGGATTGGGCATTCAACAACCATGCCATATTTAACTTAAAAACCAGAAAAAGGACATTTGAGTCGGGGGACTACAGGGCCATAGCCCCACTTGGCCCATCAGAAGGTGAGAGGTTCGTAGAACCCACTTGTCTGGATTTAGAAGATATCAACCAGTTGTACAGAAAAACTGCGTGTGATGCAGATTACAAAAACCCAACTGAAGATGGGGTACTCAGTTGGTGGAGAATTACCTCATGCACAATAGACTCATACATCGAGTTATAAAATTGGTAGCAAAGACTACATGAAGTATCCATGAAAAGGTGTTCTAGAATAGACCACACAATAAGGTGGATTGGCATAGAAATCAGAGAACCACCTAGGTTTCACAGGCTAAATGATTTGGAAAATATCTTGACACAATATGAATATGAAGTATTAGAAAACCAGATATTGCTAGCACTAGATTTAGAATTAAAGGCTACACCTACTAGATGTTGGGGTGCACACAAAGAAACTATCACAGATTGGTACCAATGTAAGCGATTACTATGCATAAGGTTTGGTGAAGAACATATAGGTAAAAACCAACATAAATATGACGGACTACGCACACCAACAGAACACTTGGAGGCATGTAAAACACTTTGGAAAATGACACCACCAGAGGAATGGTCTCACCACTTCATTCATACTTTAGAGGGCATACCAACGAATTGGTATATAGACCAGGAAATGCATAAAGGAACCAAGACATGGGATACACTCCAACAAAACTTTACAGTCACTTTCTCATTTGACCATGAGAGCCCCAACAAGGATGAGGCCCTGAAATGGATCAGAAACATCATATTCATTGAAGAAATAGAAGTAGAAACTATCAAAGAGGTACAACAGTGAAATAAGCAGACAATCAAGGATCTACTATCATGCTACCACGTACAGGAGGAAGCTCCAAATGAAGATGATCTGTGCAATATTCAAATCGAATAAGTCGAAGGTGAGAGAGATGTGGAAGGACCACCCTTAGATTTAGAGGTCATCTCTACACCAATAAAGATAAAGAAGGTTAACAGAGGGACCGTCGAGTGACCCAAAATGGTCATCATTGGATATTACTGGGACAAGAAGACACTAGAAAGTATCACATAATTGTTGCACGAAGACAACAACATTTTTCCCACAATCTTTACAGCGATGAAAGGCATAGCCAGAGAATTAAGAGAAATGAAGATACGAATCGGAACTGATGTGAGACCCATTAAACAATGACCATATACATTGAATCCCATATATAAACAAAAATTTCAAGATGAGATCGACAGGATTCTCGAGGTTGGCATCATAGAACCAGTCGAAGAATAAGAATGGATAAACCCAATGGTAGTACAGGACAAGAAATAGGGAAGAGAGATCAGAATATGAATCAACTTGAGGAAGTTGAATGATGCATGCCTACATGATCCATTCCCCACTCTGTTCATGGATGAAGTACTCGAGAATGTAGGAGGCCACGAAGCCTACTCATTCACCGATGGATTCTCAGGATATCATCAAATTAAGATAGCACAGGAGGATAGACACAAGACCACGTTCGTGATAGAATGGGGATATTATCAGTATACAGTCATGCCATTCATACTGAGGAATGCACCCGCGATATTTTCTAGAGTGGTCATTGCATCATTTAAGGAATTCATCCATCAATTCCTCGAAGTATACCTGGATGATTGGACAGTGTATAGCTTACTAAAATACCATGTGGAAGTTTTACGGCTGATGTTAGAACGATACAGACAGTGCCAAATATCACTGAATATCAAGAAATGCATATTTGGAACACCATTTGGGATACTATTGGGACACATAGTATGCAAACATGGTTTTCTAGTGGATCCGACCAAAATCCCAGTCATTGTTAACCTACCAGCACTAAAAATAGTCTGCCAACTAAGAGAAATGCTAGGACATATGGGATATTATAGGAAATTCATCAAAGGCTATGCGTAGATTACAACACCAATGGAAAAATGGTTAAGGAAAGATACAAAATATCAATGGAATGATGAGTGCCAACATGGTCTAGATACCCTGAAGGAAAAGAGGGTCACCGTACCAATATTGGTCTTTCCAAATTGGGAGAATACATTACATGTACATGTAGATGCATCAGTGATAACACTTGGAGCTATCTTGGTGCAACCAGGAGAAAGAGACTTGGATCACCCAATATCGTTCGAAACCAGAAGGTTATTAGATTCAAAACAATATTATAACATGATAGAGAGAGAAGGTATAGCTATATTTTATGAACTACAAAAGTACAGACATTACCTATTGGGAAAACACTTTAAGATGTTTACAGATCACTCAACCCTGAAATACCTAATCAACAAGCAAGTGTTGGGGGGAGAATTTGTCGATGATTATTTCTATTTCAAGAATTTGACTTTAAGGTAATAGTTAAACCAGGAAAACTGAATGGATGACCTGACCACCTATTGAGGGTCACAAATGGAGAGGAACCAACAAATTTAGAAGACAACTTTCCATATGCACAACTATTCTCAGTATAGATTGCTAACGATTACTTCATAGAGATCATCCAGTACTTAAGAACATGTATTGCACCACAACAATATACCACTATGCAGAAGACGAACCTGGTAGTCTACATAGCTGACTATCAATTGATCATAGGACACCTATACAAGATGGGAGCAGATAGCATCATACGAAGATACGTGATAGACCACGAACGACCAAGAATTTTAGCAGAAGCCCATGAGGGAATAGCAGGAGGGAATTATGTAGGAAAAGCTACCACGTAGAAGGTACTACGCGCAGGATTATGGTGGCCAATGATCCACAGAGACTTGAAAGAATAATGTTAGCAATGTGATGTCTGTCAAAGGGTAGGCAAACCCAACAGAAGGGACGATATGCCACTACGACTGCAGGTGACACTTTAGGCATTCGAAAAATGGGTGATAGACTTCGTGGGACCCACTAACCCACCAGTCAAAAGAACGGGGGTGAGATATATTATCACCATGATGGAATACCTAACGATATGGGCAGAAGCTGCACCAGTAAAATATTGCAACGCAGAGACAACTGCACACTTTCTGTTTGAACAGGTAATTACTAGATCTGGGTGCCCGATAATTTTGATGAGAGACCAAGGAACACACTTCATAAACATCACCATCCAAGCGATGTTGGAAGAGTTTGAAGTTCCCCACCAAAAAATAACACCATATCATCCACAGGAAAATGGCATGGTGGTAGCCTTCAACAAAATCCTAGAAAACGACTTAACTAAGATATGCAACATCAACAGGGATGATTGGGATCTCAAGGTACCAGCAGTACTATGGGCATATAAAACCACATGAAAAATTCTAACTGGCCACACACCATTGAAACTAATATATGGTCAAGAAGCAGTAGTGCCCTTAGAATTTTTAATACCCAACCTACGTGTCGTAGCCATTACACAAATGATAGAACGAGGCGCAGTACAAGAAAGACTGAATGAGTTACTGTCAATGGAGTAAGACCGAATCTTGGAAGGATTCCATCAACAAGTACAGAAAACAAGAGACAAATCTTAGGACGACTACCACATCAAGAAGAAGAAGTTCAAAGAAGGAGATATAGTATTGCTCTACGATAGTAAAGCGTTGCAACACCTAGGAAAGATGAGAATGCATTGGCTAGGACCATACGAGGTAAAAGTTGTCAAAGACGAAGGAACTGTACAGTTAAGATATCTAGAGGGAGAATACCTTAGAGGAATGAGATGGATGAAGCTGTACAAGGACAATTGACCACCCACTACGTAGTAAATAAAAAAA
>SNQJ01S0003157.1:65428-83620 GCA_010110895.2 Picea sitchensis | reverse complement strand
ATATGAAACACAAAGCCATCAAGGAAAAAGATAAAATCTATATCGAAAAAGGGAACAAGTGGGAATGAGAAAGTCGGCGAAAGCATGTTGACAAGACAACACAAGGAAAAGTTAAAGAAAAACAAGGACGGATGGGATGTCCCACTAAACGTGCCCACTAGAGACGGTAGAGTACGCATAATGGAAAGTACTAAACCACCATGGATACATTGAACCTACAACTATGGTGCATTAATCGCGTGATGGAGGAAGCGTCCTCGACAAGCTTCGTGAATAGCACATACAACACATGAGCACAGAAGCAGTTAGTATTCGCGAAAGGAGAACATGAAAAGAGAAATAGTAGCCAGAACGAATAGAGTGAAACCACAATGCTCACCAAATCCATTCAAACTTCGCAAATGTTATACATAAACCGTTATGGCATCACCAAAACTTGCAGAATCAATATAGATAGCCAGATCAACCAGGGCTCAGACGAGGTCATGAGGACCACTTGAAGAATGTGAACAACAACCACCTGAGATCATCGATATTGATGAAATCCCATCGCTAGAGGAAATGCCAATAGAGTCCACACCCATACTAGAGGAGGTTCTAAAACCTTGAAAAAAGGCCATGGAACAAGATATAACAACAATAGTGCACAAGCCTCAGAACAGAGAAGAAGAAACCCACCAGGAAATGCCTCCAGAAAATTTCGAAGTAGTTGTAGGGGCTAACAACAATGCACAATACCCAGAAGCATAAGTACAACTAGACATTCTAAAAATACCCACCCCATATTTTGTTTCGGCTGAGCCGACAGGTGAAATGGCCATGACTTGGGAAGAATGGATGGTGAAGGAGCAACCGAAAGATGTTGGAACCTTGATCCAACCATTGTGCCAGGAGGACTGAATTCAGATACCGAGCTCACCTTGAAAGAAATCGGCTACAGAGATTGTGTTACCTCGCATACCAGAAGGAGTACAGGTGGACCCACAACTATTAGGTCACACTGGGAAGCTCAAGTATTCCGACCATGATGTAGCAGATGAAACCAAATATCTAGATCTTGCACCACAGGTGTTTATGCCGAAAATAGTCGTGAACCAACTCAGAGAAACCATCACTCAGCCAAACCAATGTGCCACTGGACTAGATAGAACAAGAATTCTAGGGTCTATGAAGATACCACACTTTAGTAGAGGCCAATATGCGATGGCATGCATCAATCAACTATTATCAGTTATACATGGAGGGGATATATTGCTGGACAAACCTGTCCCCATAACTGTCGAACTTATCACACAGATAACAGGCCTACCCACCGGGGGTATGGATCCCACGCTCATTCTGGACGATAAGTCTAAGGAAAAAGCATTGGCAGAAGAGATGAATAAGAAATATGACATCGACAAGGGAACAAGAGGCATTATAATTAAATGTATCAACAATGCCATGACACAATTGGGCACAAACATCTTAGCCTGCAAACTACTAAGAAAATTCTGCAAAGATGAAGTACCGGCAAGAGTCATTGTTGTTGCAGCTTAGTGCACATAAGGAACCTTCATGAGCTAGGCGCCATACCTATCAAAATTTTTCCAAGTAGACTACAAAGATGTGTAGGATGCAGGTACGAAATTTCATTACTCATGGTTGATCACTCTCATAGCTTTCATGGGATGGCGAGAACTAGAATACGTCGTCTTTTGTACCACACCATATCCAGGAGGAGAAAGATATTGCGTATTGAGATCTGGACCACTAGACAAGCATAAGAAGGAGAACATAATCATATTCAAAGCTTACCTATGGGAGATACAAGAAGCCATCACCCAAGCATGGAAAGTAACACCAGAGGTTGTCGCACGATATGGGGGCATCGCTAATTTATGGGCTAGGCGACAAGCCATGTGGATACAACCAAGGAAGTACCCAGATAAACAATGGCTACAAATGCACTACTGCATCACCAAGGGTGATATTTACATGATCATCAATGAATGGCCTAATGAATGGAGGATTCCAACTATACCCAGAGGATTATCAGGAAAAACAACAGAAGGAGGGGCTACACAGGTGGAAACATAGACTACACAAATCCCAATACCTAAGAAATGAGGAACGGCCCAAACCAAGCCGAATCAGGGAGACAATGTCTCAAAGAAGCTAGGGACCCAGAATGGAGGGACATAAAGCACCCAGTTGACCAATGGATAGAGGAAACCAACTGAGGGAGCACATGAAACTGCATTGGACCCCATCACAAAGGAACCAGGGGAACTAAGAGACAAACAATACATGATGCAGGTGAGAACAAGAGAATGAAGGCACAATGACCACCACCATATTACACAATCATGGAGGATGATGGATAGATGATTGCCAGGATGGTCCAAGACTGCCTCATAGAAAATTTCGATCGTGTTGCGCACCACAGGGATAAACTGCAGAAGGGACTAGCAGAAATGGGATAACTCCTTAATAAATTTGGGGAAGCCCATATCATGAGTAGTAGTAGAGGCATAGAGACATCGACCACACAGACCATAGCAAGTGTGGAGGTAGAAGAATGTGACCCAGTTCTCCCAATTCCACATGCACATTCCACGGTCTACATAAATCCTAGCATGTTGCGAATGGATGAAATTGTGGGATAGACACCACTAAAGGATTTGGATCATATCCAATTGGTCTTGACACAAATTCTATTAAAAGAATTACACAAACTATAGGTTAGCGTTGACCACGAGATGCAGTATTGAGCACATAAAAACTTAGTCGAGCTACAACAAGCAACAAAGAAGTGGGAAGCACTAGGAATAGTTTGCACACAGGCCCAATCAAAAACTAAGGAGGATAAAGAATGCGGAAATGAGCTGGAATGTAGAGTGGAAGAATTTTTTGGGAAACTTCCAACTACTGCACAAGGAAATGAACTCCCAATTGTAGAGAAGATCGACCAAATTGTGTGGGCAATTGATCAGTATCAAAAGGAGATTGAGACTCTTTGTGGATAGATTAGACTGACAAATCCATTGGTAGTGAAGGAGAAATGGAAGCAGGAAGTAGCAATGTAGCTGCAAGATCTAGAAAAATAGGTGAGCATGATAGCCAACTTGTTGGATAGAGCAACGTAACTTTGGACAAGGTTGGAAGAGGATCCACAAGTCCAACATTGGGAAAAGGAGGAGGAGAGGATCAATGCAATGATCCAAGAACTCAAGCAGTGACAGAAGACCATACCAATCCCAGAATGATTCAAGGGAATGCAAGAGTTGAAGAAGATACAGGGAGAACTTATCACCACACAAATGCAGAAACAAGAGTGTCAAGATCAAATATAACCATTGCAGGAACAGGTAGGAGAAGTACTTGCATAGCTATAAGAAGCCAGAAATCAGACAACACCAACTCGGCTAGAATGCACAGGACTAATGAGAAAGGAAGTGGAAGATCAGACAATCGACACCATCAAGGAGAAAACCGTGCAAGCATTGACAAACACGGTAGATTTGCAAGAACAGTTTGAGACAATCACCAAGGATATCGAGGAAGCACAGAGAAACTAGGTGACTCGGGATGAGTCACATGTCAATTTTGGGGGCCTGTTGGCACCAGGCCAAAGAGGAAAGAAGAAGGAAAGCGTGCAGAAAATTGACGTAACAACTGGCAGAATAACAACACGCACGCATGTAAGAAAGCATGCAGAAAGGAAAGTGACAGCTGGAGGAGGAACAACACACGTATGGGAGAAAGACCTAATGTAAGAAGGGTTAGGGTTTTGGTAATATTATGAAGAAGGATGATGAGCCCGAAATGTATAAAAATAGATACAAAAGTATCATATAGGGTTGTTCGTTGGTAGTTGTTAGTGATTCTCTTTAATGTTTTGACCGATATGAGCCAATTTTGTAAGAAGTTGAGTAAGGGAGATACAAGAGAAGGTAGATCTAAGGATTAGACCACAAGCTATGGATCCTGGTGCGATCTAGTTCACCTCACATAGATCTTACCCAGTTTTGTGGAGAATTGTAAGCGCGAGGCACTAGAAATGTAGAACTATCATAATACAAGAGCTAAGAGCCAAATATTTGTGGGTGTAGCCCAGGAAGGGGGTGAACCACGGTAATCCTCGTGTAATGTGTTAAATGTATGCATGTTTCTTCTTTCTTTCAATAATTGATGGTTAAGATTAATGAATGAGTTAATAAATTTTTATGAATCTGTTTATACTTTGCTTAAATTAAAATTGTGGGATATCCATATGTGAATCCAAGGAAAAAGTGATTTCCCTTACAGTGCATGGTATCTGACCTTAATCAAGAAACCCCTATCCCATACTTTGTCCTAGGCCGTAAACGCCTGAGTCTTACAACCACCCATTTAAATCTATCTCGGGTGAGACTGCGTAGTGCTTCCTGGGCACTGTGTTTCCTTCTGGTTTACCAGGAGGGCCAATAGTTTTAGAGGCTTTGTTGGAACCCCGAATGACATGAACCCTAGGTCAATAACTTAGACAACCTAAGAAGGGAAGTGAGTAGCCAACAATGGGCTATGTTCAAGGATGACAAATAACTGCCATAATGTTTGAAAAACTTGACCCACTTCCCAAATCCCCCCCCCCCCCACACCATGAGCCCCTACTCTCATGTTTAATGAACTAGAATAAATAAAGTTTTGATCCCATATAGATCCTTCAATGTAATGTTTTACGAGTCCAAAAAAGGTAAACTCGATCGCCTTTTCATATTTAGAGAGTATGAAAATATGTTAAATAAGACTCCAAATGGACTTTTTTTAAAGTTTAGTCTCCTAGGACTAAAAAAGTATAAAATAATACTCAAGAGAACTCTCCTAACTAAGACGATCGAGGTTTTCCTTTTTACATAAGTAATCTAATGAGATCGAAAAAGAGATAAACTATCGCTCAACAAGCATGCTTTCTAATTCACTTTAACGAGTGTGAAAGTGTTGACGGGAGAAATTGACCGTCTGTCAACTGGAAGAGCGAGTCCGGTCTAGGGTTGTCTAAATAACCCAAGTTTTTTGGTGTAACTCGTTCCGACGGGTTTAATGGCTCCGTTAGCCAATATAAGAATCCTAAAAGAAACGAACAAAAGAGAGAAATAACTAACTAATTACTAAACACACTATATATATGTACATATGTTCAAATGTAACTATAGTATTTGTATTTAAGAAGAAGATATACACGTCTCATTTATTTACATGATTTACAAGATGCAAGTTTTAATCGAAACTTATGAAAATCGATGTTAAAAATGATTGCTTCTAGGAAGAAGATAAAGAAAGCACATAAAAATATGTATTGTTTTTCTTTTATAAATTTAAAGAATCTTGAAAAAAAAATTAATGAAACATTAACTTGTGGATGGTCAAAGATGAACCATACATTCTAGTTTCAATGATATGTAAATGATAGAAAAATACAAAGAAGCTATCATGTCAGTGAATTAGTGAGGTGTATCCAAGCATCTGCAAGAGTGGTGAACATCCAACTTCCATGTCCAAGAGAGAAATCTGCAATGAACCTTATGATTGTTCTAAATAAATTCAGAATATGTATTGGCAGATTAGGTTTTAATGACAGAAAAGGAAACACAAACATAAACTTATGATCTCATAATTATACATGATTACAACAAGATAAATCTAGAAGCAATCTATGCATTTTATCATTCAATTTAAAACTCAAAGATAAATCTCATTATTTAAATCAAAGTTATAATCACAACATTTTTATTTTGATTAAGCAAATGATAGATGGTATCTATAATATAAAACTCCTACACATCACAGATCATTTAATCTAAAGATATCAGACCTGCACATATAACATGATTAAAAAAAACATAAATAACAACATTATAAACAAAAGGCTAAATCCAAAATGCATATATGTCATTCTATTAAGTTTTTGGAATCACTTGTCCATTCTGTAGTCCTAGAATTATTTTTTTTGGATAATAGACTTTAAAGATTGGAAAAATTAATACATAAATGATAATAATTAACCATGTATTGATAAAAAAGACTAAATCTATTTAAATCAATGCATAATCAATTATTCAAAGAATATGAAGATATTATATGAAAATNNAACAATTTTACTCATAGGATAAAAGCCATTAAGCAACTTGGAATTCCATATTTTTCTTTGAAAATACTTGTCCATTCTCCCAAAGACTCCAACCATCCATTACTCCATTTGAAAAGAAGTAAAAAGTTTACAAAAGCAATCATATACAAAAGAGAAAGGATTAAAATCCTCCTCTCCAATTCTTTCTTAGCATTATCATACAAGAGCAGGGTCTGGATGCCATTCAGTTCGACCCTTACCATTGGAGCCATACTGAAAAGATGAGTGATTAGCACACACCACACAGGTAGGGTTTGCAAAAATGAAATAGAGCCATAGCCTTATCAATACACACTATGATGATTCAAACGATGGGCATCGTGTTTAATCATAACACATGTGAGGTGTTTTGTGAAACCTGAGGCCATGCTAAAGAGTAATGGCATCCTATACATTATATGCCACCTTGGAATTGAGTACATGCTAGGACCAAAGTACTCTAAAAACATAGTGCGTGGATCATAGTTTGATTGCAAAGTTAGGTGAGTTTACAAAAATCGAATAGTCAAAGGTTTCATGAAAGAAATATGATTTGTTTTTTAAATCAAACCAAAATCAATACATAAAAAATTGCAAACAACCATAAATATCTTAGGCATGCTTAGAATCGAAAAGGTCACAAACAAGGAGAGCAACATGCTCATAGCAAGAAATCATAATTCTGCAATAAACCATATGCTTTCAATGAAATTTTAAAACAGAATAGTAACGATAGTTGCGAGTTTTCATGCTTTCAGTAATGAAAACGAAGCATGAATAGATGATAGGTAAAATGTGACGATTTACAACTATCGTTTAGAGAAACGCTCATAAAGAGTAATAAAATTTCATAAACCCTATGTAGGGAGCTTATAACAATAATGATCACATCATCACTGCCAACAATGGTGACATTCTAGGAGAAGCAGTTATCTCTGTCACACGAACGAGTTCAGGTTAGAATAATATGAAAAACTTCAAATCGAAAACAACCAAAAAGCTTTTTGAACATCTCAAATAATCATAACGCAGTCCGGTTTCAAACAAATTTTACTTTTAAAGAAACAAAAACTAATTACAATCTTGGCAAAATAGAGCCACAATGTTAAGTTAAAATATTCAATACTGTTGATAGGACCGCTGCTACCAGCAGGCGTCCATAGCCTCGAAAGGTATGTCAATTAACCCACTCTGATATCTGTATCCTGTCGAGAAATTCCAGATCATAACGAAGGACGTTTAAGGTCAAAACAGAATCGATATCTGAGAATTTTCTTTTACCTGACATTGCTTCACTGCTAGCGGGCCTGTTGAGTACCCTGACGAAGTTATCTTGGCACCATGCATGTATTTACCTGCTACCAGCAGACCTGTTCAGTGTCCCAGTGGGTTTACAAGAACTTCCCACATCTCTCTGAAAGTTTATGTTATAGTTTTTAAAGATATTCAATAGAGCGGGGTGACGCTGAAAATTCTAGTTTTTTAACACCTCTTGATATGTCACAGACCTTGAATTTTTTTTTTAGCTGTCCTTCATCAAGATCTAGAAATAGTTTATTAATAAAACTGACTTTCAAGAATAGGGAGACATCATTGAGTTGTTCTCTTAAAGAACATGGACAACGTAAAAAGGATTTTTATAGATGGTCGTGAATACTTTTAATTGCATATCGAAACCAAGAAAATTCTTTTCAAACAAAAATTCATCTTCAACAGGGCTACAATTTCAGAGAAATACAACAATTGATGTTTTAACAACATTCAATAGTCATTTTTGAGGGGAAATTTTTCTATTTTCTTTGTCTGAGCTAGCCCATGGTGCAAGCATATGTGTTTCAAAAGAAATACCGATAAGCAGAAATGAGAACCAAAACAAACCAGAAAAGAAGAACAACCAACAAATAAAACGAAACAGAAAATATTTACAAAGGGTGTATGGGAGCGTCATCAGGCAAAGTACTTTTTTAGAGCTTGGCCATTCATTGGGAAAGTGTTTGGCTGTCCCTCTAAATTCTATAAGTGAAAGGAACTAGGACCTAGTTTCTTAGCAATTAAAAATGGTCCCAACCACAAGTTCTAAAACTTAGTATGCTCTCCTTTTCCCTCATGAGGTTTGTCCCACTTTAGGACCAGGTCACCTACCTCAAAATTTCTATCAGAGGTAGAATTGGAATTAAACTAGTTTTTAACAATGAGTTGATGTTGATCCAATTTT
Organism: Picea sitchensis; assembly: GCA_010110895.2. NCBI lineage: Eukaryota > Viridiplantae > Streptophyta > Pinopsida > Pinales > Pinaceae > Picea > Picea sitchensis. The sequence goes on along the minus strand of SNQJ01S0003157.1, from coordinate 75,275 downwards.
CATTTTTCTTGAGCCCTTACTTCCTCTAACTTTAACAAAGCATTAATTCAACTTTCCAAGGGGGGGCAGTCTTCTTCCTGTACCTTCTGCAATAACTGCAGAGATAGAAGAAGGACATGCGGTGGAAGAATCGCTTCCCTGCCGTAAACGAGAAAGAAAGGTAAGTTATCCACAACAGTTTTAGGAGTTACTCTGTCAGCCTAGATTGCGTTCAACAGTGCGTTATGACAATTTTTATGGTTTTTGGAGACCGTTCTCTTGATAATTTTGATCATATTTTTATTAGTTGATTCTACCAAACCATTGCCTTGGGGGTAATAGTTGGCAGAGTACTTTAATTTAATTCCTTTTTCTATAGATAAATCACTCATTTCAAGAGATGAAAAATAGGAAGAATTGTCAAATACCAGGCATTCAGGGATATCGAAATGAGTGATAATATTTGAATTCAAAAAGGATATCACCTGGCTGGTATTTACAACTTTTAATGGGGCATCCTCAGATCACTTGGTGAAATAATCTGTGGTCGTTATGATGTATTTATGCTATTGCGAGGATACCAGATTGATTGGGCCTATAATATCCAGGCCCCACTGTTGAAAAGGGGAGTTTACTGAGACTGGTTGCAATGGGAATGCTAGTTTCTATATCCATCCAGATGCCTTTTGAAAAATCACACACTTGCGACATAAGGCATGAACATCCTTGAAAAGGGTAGGCCAGTAGTAACCTGCTCTTAATACTTTGTAGGCGGTGGTGTCTCCACTGAAATGCCCACTACCTTCCCCTGCATTTAGCTCCAATAAGACTTTTTATGCTTCATCTTTTTCAAGACAGTGCATAAGTATTCCATCAAAATTTTGGCGAAACAAAATACCATTAATCAACTGAAAAGAAGAAAATTTCAATCTTAGTGCTCTCTTTTTTGGGGGATCAAGGTGAGGGGGAGTTGATCCATGTATAAGACAAAATTTGATGTCGTCATACCATGAACTAACAAGGTTTTGCACACAACAGATTTGATTTTGATGGTGCTGATCTGGATTTAACATATTAGTTTCATTTTGCTATCCTACAACTGAATCGACAACCAACTTGCATAAACATTGGCCTCTAACAATTTGTGCTGGGGTGATTTCTATGTCATATTCTTGTAAGGATGTGACCCAATTTCCCCCCTTTTTGCCTAGTTCTTTCTGTACTAACAAATTTTTGACAGTTGGGTAAGGGACAATGATTTTCATCCTAGATTTCAACAGATAAGATCAAAAGTTTTTTACTTCTTTAAAAACAGCATAATCTTGCTGATCTACTGCTGGGTAATTAATTTCTTCTCCCTTGAAGGCTGAGATCATAAAGGCAATTGGGACTTCATTGTTTTCAACATTCTTTTGAGTTAGGACAACGGCGTAAGATCGGTCAGAGGAAAACGTGTAGAGGGTGAAGTCTCATGAAAAATTAGGGCTCATTAGAGAAGGAGTGTCTATTATGGCCCTTTTGATTGAATCGAAAACCTGACTTTTCAAAGGTCCCCAATGGTACTGTACATCTTTTTTTATTAAGTTTTGTAATGGTCTCACCATTTCTGAAAAGATGGGGACGAATCTCCTAACAAAGTTTATCTATCCTAAGAAAGATTGCATGGACTTTTTTGAAGAGGGAGGGGGTTGTTTTGAAATGGCTTGGGTCCTTTCAGGGTCAATAATCATCCCTTCATTTGACACAATGAATCCGAGGAGCTTACCTTGCTCTACTGCGAAGACAATTTTTTTAGGATTTAAAGAAATGTCGTACTTACGACATTGCTGTAGAACAAATCTTAAATGAGCTAGATGATCTCCTTTATTTTTTTAGAAGACAGTGACGTCATCTAGGTAAACTACTATAGATTGATTGATTAAGTCACGGAAAGCGATATCCATCACTCTCTGAAAAGTGGCACTGGCATTTACGAGCCCAAAGGGCATATTTATATAAGCGTAGGTGCCCCATGGGGTACGTAAAATAGTTTTGAGCTGGTCTGGGGGAGACATAAGGACTTGGTTATACCCAAAAAAACCATCCAACAAGGATAATATTTCAGAGCTAGATACTTGTTGAAGGATCTGCTCCATGGGAGGGACAGGGGAGTTGTCTTTATCAGACACTCGGTTAAGATTTCAGAAATCAACACATAGTCGGATTTCACCACTCTTCTTTCTAATAGGGAGAAGATTAGAGACCCATTGTGTGTGACTTACTGAGAAGATTGTTTTAGCGTTTAGTAGTTTTTTTAATTCCTTCTTGAATGTTGGCTCGAGTTTTGGGTGCATCTTCCTTAACTTTTGTTGAAAATGTTGGGTCTAGGGTTTCATGGGAATAATGTGTTGTATGATGTTAGGATCAAACATTTTTAGGTTGTCGTACATCCAGGAAAAAACATCTTTGAATTCCTTAAATAACTTAATAAATGCTACCTTTTCTTGCTCAGAACATCCCAACCGCAAATTAATGCACTGTGGGTTGTCTTTAGTTCCCAAATTTACTTTTTCATGTGTCAAGGAGGAACTATTCATTTTACAATTCATGATGCTTTAAACTTATCATCAAGATCATAAAATATTTCTAACCTAACCACAGATTTTGGGATAGAGTTTACCATGTCTAATGTAGATTCTGGGGATCCTGGATCTGGTATTACCGTAAAGTCGCAAAGATTTTCGTCATGGGTACCTTCGTCGATCACTGTGCCCTAGAAAGTTTCTTCCATATGAAGAAAACTTATCATCCATTGATCGTCATTGAAGAATCTCCAATTTCTGATGTTGTCCGGGAGGGACGGTCTGAACAACAGTTCAATGGAAAATGCATTGGGAGATAGGCCTTTTGCAGAAAAAGTTTTGAAGCGACGTTATCTAACAAATCAACCTCATAATTATTCAATCTAGGAATAGAATTTATGTTAAACGCAGGAAACTTGTTCATCAAATTCCATACCTCAGTCTGATATCTTTTTAGGTGTGGAGATAAACAGTGGATAGAATTTTTTACCTGTCTAACCATTATTTCTGAATCACCAAAAACAATCAAATTCTGAATGTTTAAATCTAGTGCTTTTCTTAGACCTTGCAGGAGTGCCTCATATTCAGCCGTGTTGTTTGTACATTCAAATTCTAACCAGAAAGTAATCGAAATCTTGTTACCTACTGGATCAATGAGCACGCACCCTACACCAGCTCCTTCCTTAGATTTTGAACCATCGAAGTAGAGAGACCATATTTGATTTTCGTCAGGTGCATGTGACCACTGAGAGAAGGTTGTTGACTGTGTGCATGTCATAATTTTAGATTTTTGTTTTGAGTCGGTGATGGTAGAAGTTTTGACCATGAAATTGCCGAAAAAAGTGTCCATCCCTTGTATTTCAGGCAAGTTGGTAGAAGCAGTGAATGGGCCATTGGGATCATTTAAATCAGTTACCGTGAACTTAAGATAATGTTCACAATTTACCTTGATTCTATTAGGCTTTCCATTCTCAGGAAGCCATAAGTGAGACCAATCCGTTGCAAAATAGCCATGCAATTGTTCTGACCAATATCTACTTAAAAACAAACCATATACTTATGGGATATCTACAATAATTCTATCAATCACTTGATGGACTTTAGGATTAGATGATAATCTGATCAACACATTTTTTAATTCGCCTATCACCTTAACACTAGTTCGATCAAGCTTGATAATTTTCAAGTTGGATGGTTGAACTTCGGCATTAATTTTTTGACAGATAGACCAAGGCATTATGTTATATGATGCACCTAAATCTACCATACATTTATGTACATTCCTATTGAAAATTTCAAAAGTCAACAAAAAGGGAGGGACATTTCTGTGAGTATTAACAGTTGAAGTTTGTTGTTTTTTAATTGCAGCCCTTTAAACTAGTTTATCTACATTTGTTACACTATTCACAGGAAGGTCTCTTTTATCATGAGGTTCAGATGTCTTTTTGGTGGAGGCCTTCTGAGGAGCTTTGGGGCTGTTTTCAACACCTTTTTTGTTGTTTGGATTGTTGTTTTTGTTGTTTTCCGCAATATTCTGCAACATCTTTTGCAAAAGAAAAGGGAATTTTAATAATTCGTAAACATAAATGTTAGCCCTAAGTTTCTTTAGATCTTCAATCAAATCATAATCTAAACTTGGGTTTGATGAATTCTGTTTAGCCTCAATTTATTTAGACTATTTCAGAGGCATTGTAGTTGCAATTTCAAAAGAAGACTTATTTGTTGTCTTTCTTCTGGTATTGTAAGGATGCACTATTTTGAAATTAGCTTGAAAAATGCTATCCGAAAAATGTCCAAAAATGTTTGGAGAGGATTCATCTTCTTCTATTGTCTCTTGTTCAGCTACTTCTTCAGGAATCTTGGGAGGAATCAAGTTATCATGTGCTTCTAGGATCATTTGAATAGAAAATTGTAAGCTTTCTAGATTTAGGCCTTCATAATTTGAGTTAGGTCGGTTTGTGGGAAAAGGCTTCCTAAAAGGGGGTTTCTAAGTCCCTTTGCTTGAAGAAGATTCTTCAGTCGACCTTTTGAAATATATAACTTGATTGGATAACTTTTGAATGACCTTTTGTAAGTTTTCTAGATCTGAACTCTTTGGTTGAGCTTTGTTTTGGGGAGGTCTAGGAAAGATTTTGATTTTCTTCTTGGAGGATGAACTAGTCTCTATATCATTACCAGTATTGTCTTTTAAGATGACAATATGTTTCTCGATCTAATTGGCCTCTTCAAAGGATTCTAACAATGTGGCTTTCTTGGACCTCTTCACCCAAATGGCTATGTTTTGAAGTAAGGCTTTCGTGTAGTATGAAACAATAATATTTTCGGTCGGCATCGAATCCGTGGGGATTCGGTTCTTTAGTGTCAGGAACCTTTGATTAAAGTCTTTTATCTTTTATTTGGGGTTCATTTTTAAACTAGAAATCTCCATGACAAGAACTTCAGGAGACTTTTCGTCTCCGAACTTCTCAAGGAAAGAGGACTCGAATTTATCCCATGACACGATGGTGTGGGGTTGTTGGGAAAATTACCAGGTAGAGGCATTGCCTTCAAAGGTGTAGGGAAACAATCTGCACACTACGTATTCGTGCTCAACACTATGGAGCCTAATGGTTAGCATAAACTTTTTGATGTGATCTTAAGCAATATGCTTGGAGTCTGGGTCAAATTTAGGGAGCCATTTCTCTAGGTGTTTAGGCAAAGGATGTTCGGGACCAGGTATGGCCACTACATCTTGGTCGAGCTAGGTTCTGGCAGGATTGTTCGGATTGGCCATAGGTGTGGGTGGTGTCAAAGGTTGAGATGAGGAACTTCCTTCATCTGAGGATTATTCTTCAGAAGAAGAAGGAGATGAAGGGGGGTGGTGATGGTGGAATACCAAATCCTCCTGCTGCAGGAGTGAGAATATGATCTGGATCCATAGGATTTATAGTAAGATCAGTACCTCCAAGTTGTTCTCTGATATTAGAGAAGTCTAATGGTTGGTTCAAATGTCGACCTAGTTGTCTTATATGGGCTAAGGCACTATGCGTTCTTATGAGGGATTGACGAACAATCTCTTGTATGTCACCACCTGGGGGATTTGGAGTTACTGGTTCAACTGTGATCTATGGATCATCGTTTGATGTGGCTGCTACTTGAGAGACAATGTTGTCATCTAAATGACTTCTAGTTACTATAGGTGAGCAGGTAGGTGGGGGAGGAGTCTTGCGACCTCCTCGTGCCATTAATAGTTTTCAGGCCCTCCTTCTAGCACCATTTGTTGACGGGCGAAATTGACAGTCCGTCAAATGGAAGAGCGAGTTCGGTCCAGGGTTGTCTAAATAACCCAAGCTGTTTGGTGTAACTCATTACAACGGGTTTAACGTCTCCGTTCGCCAATCTAAGAATCCTAAAAGAAATGAATAAAAGAGAGAAATAACTAACTAATTACTAAACACACTATATATATGTACATATGTTCAAATGTAACTATAGTATTTGTATTTAAACAGAAGATATACACGTCTCATTTATTTACATGATTTACAAGATGCAAGTTTTAATCGAAACTTATGAAAATCGATGTGAAAAATGATTGCTTCTAGGAAGCACATAAAGAAATCACATAAAAATATTTATTGTTTTTCTTTTATAAATTTAAAGACTCTTGCAAAAAATGTTAATGAAACATGAACATGTGGATGGTCAAAGATGAACCATACATTCTAGTTTCAATGATATGTAAATGATAGAAAAATACAAAGAAGCTATCATGTCAGTGAATTAGTGAGGTGTATCCAAGCATATGCAAGAGTGGTGAACATCCAACTTCCATGTCCAAGAGAGAAATCTGCAATGAAACTTATGACTGTTCTAAATAAATTTAGAACATGTATTAGCAGCTTAGGTTTTAATGACAGAAAATGAAACACAAACATAAACCTGTGATCTCATAATTATACATGATTACAACAAGATAAATCTAGAAGCAATCTATGCATTTTATCATTCAATTTAAAACTCAAGTATAAATCAAATTATNGAAAGAAATCTGCAGTGAACCTTATGAATGTTCTAAATAAATCCAGAACATGTATTGGCAACTTAGATTTTAATGACAGGAAATGAAACACAAACATAAACCTGTGATCTCATAATTATACATGATTACAACAAGATAAATCTAGAAGCAATCTATGCATTTTATCATTCAATTTAAAACTCAAAGATAAATCTCATTATTTAAATCGAAGTTATAATCACAACATTTGTATTTTTATGAAGCAAATGATAGATGGTATTTATAATATAAACCTCCTACACATCACAGATCATTTAATCTAAAGATATCAGACCTGCACATGTAACAGGATTAAAAAAAACATAAATAACAACATTATAGACAAAAGGCTAAAGCCAAAATGCATATATGTCATTCTATTAAGTTTTTGGAATCACTTTTCCATTCTGTAGTCCTGGAAGATTTTTTTTTGGATAATAGACTTTAAAGATTGGAAAAATTAATACATAAATGATAATAATTAACCATGTATTGATAAAAAAGACTAAAGCTATTTAAATCAATGCATAATCAATTATTCAAAGAATATGAAGATATTATATGAAAATAAAACAATTTTACTCACAGGACAAAAGCCATTAAGCAACCTGGAATTCCATATTCTTCTTTGAAAATACTCATGCATTCTCCCAAAGACTCCATCCATCCATTACTCCATAGCCTCAAGCCTTATCAATACATGCTATGATGATTCAAATGATGGGCATGGTGTTTAATCAAAACGCATGTGAGGAGTTTTGTGAAACCCTAGGCCATGCTAAGGAGTAATAGCATCATGTACATTGTATGCCACCTTGGCATTGAGTACATGCTAGGACCAAAGTACTCTGTAAACACAGTGCGTGCATCATAGTTTGATTGCAAAGTTAGGTGAGTTTACAAAAATCGAATAGTCAAAGGTTTCATGAAAGAAATATGATTTTTTTTTTTTAAATCAAACCAAAATCAATACATAAAAAATCGAATATCAAATGGAGGGGTTCTTTCGTTCAAACAACCATAAATCTCTTAGGCATGCTTAGAATCGAAAAGGTCACAAACAAGGAGAGAAACATGCTCATAGAAAGAAATCATAATTCTGCAATAAACCATATGCTTTCAATGAAATTTTAAAACAAAATAGTAACGATAGTTGCGAGTTTTCATGCTTTTAGTCATGAAAATGAAGCATGAATAGATGATAGGTAAAATGTGATGATTTACAACTGTCATTTAGAGAAACACTCATAAAGAGTAATAAAATTTCATAGACTCTGTGTAGGTAGCTTATAACAATAATGATCACATCATTGCTGCCAACAGAAAGACAATGAGATCACTTGAAAATATTTTCATGTTTAGGGAGTCTGAAAAGAGCTTAGATGAATCTCCAATAAGGTCATTTTTTTGTAAATTTAGTCTATAGAAGCCAAAAATAGGGTAAACCAAACATCAAAATACTCCCTTTCTAATCCTGTTAATGAGTGTGAAAGGAAACAAGTCAACTTGGAAATCTTTTCATGTTTAGGGAGTTTGAAAAGAGCTTAAAGGAAACTCCAAAGAATTCCATTTTTTATAGCTTCTACGAGTTCAAAAAAGTGATAAAAGTATACTTGGTAACCTATTCTCATGTATTTGCGAGAATTAGAAGAACAAGGACTAAGATTGGTTGTGTATATTCCATTTTTTATCGAGCTTGCAACATAGAATGAAATGTTCTCTAAGGTAGTTTCATTTTTACACAAGATTGAAACAAAGAAAAACTATGCTTGGGGATGGTTTCATTTTTTCATGAGTTTGAAACAAAATTAAATTGTGCTCAATTAATGACCCATGGAGAGATGTTACTTTACCCCCATCTTGAGAAGCTAGTGGATCAAATCTAGAATGATGATCAAATGCCGGAGACATGCCCCACAATGTTCATTTCATCCACCGAATTTTCTCTTATCACCAATTTCTATGCCTAATAGTCTCCTGGTTACTAATAGAAAAATGTTCACCAGAGAGGGAGGAATAAAGAGGATCAAATGACCCAGGTAGATGAAATCAAGGTTTAGGTACAATTTCTAATGAAAGACTCAACTTAATGGGAGAGGTGAATGATTCATTTTGTAACGAGCTTAACATAGAAATATAACTATGCTTATACCCTCTAGGTTTGATTCCCAGACCTCTGTTTCATTTTTTAAGGAGCTTTCCACAGAGAAGAAAAACTATGCTCATAACTCTTTACTTCATTTTTTTATTAGATTGACACAAAAAAGAGAACTATGCTCATAACCTATTCTTGATCATGGCTTCCAAGAGGAAAATTCTATGGAAGGAATTCATGTCAAGGGACCTACATCTATCAATTCTTCCAAGAGAGCTTCATTGTATGGAAGAGTAATTCTCTAGAAGGAATACATGTCGAGGGCTTCAATAGGGGTAACGAGATCAGGCTCTAATATCCCTATTGAAGATATCACCATGTCCACTACTAGATCTAAGTCAAAATAATCCGAGCATATTGTGAGCAGATCTTTCTCATCCAAATATGAACACATGGAACACATTGCCACATAACTAACCTATGGAGGGGGAGAAACCACTTGAACATAAGGATGATTTAGGGAAGGTGGGTGGCTGGTGGTCAAATCAATACCAACAAATGAAATCTGATCGAAAGTCACAATTTTTCCATTATGAGGTAAATATACCACTCGAAAGAGAGTGGACATAATAGATTTCATGGCATAGACATAATCTCTCCCAAGGAGAAAAGTAAAATCCAAGGGGTCACAAACTAACATAACAACAATAGAGATAGTTTTCCCTCCTAAAGTGACATGAAACCATAGAAGGATCCCTAAAGGTTCAGTGATTTGTTTGTTAAAATGTAATAGATTCTAGGCGACTGACACAAGCTGAGGACAACCTAAAGCTTTCCAATCAATTGAGGATAAAATACTAAAGGAAGAACCTTCGTCCACAATAGTCTGAGGAACATCCCTATCGCAAACTTAAACAATGATTTCAAAAGGGACATAGAAAAGAAGATGAGGTCTAGTTATCCCCTTCCAATAAAACATAATGGCCTCATGTTAAGAACCAAACATCAATATAGCATAGAAAAACTTTAAGAAAGGTACTCAATGCCTTGAAAAAGAGATAATTTCAGATAATAAGCCTCTTCGAGGGGGAAACCTCCTTTTACCCCACTTAAATGTTCAAGTACAAGATGATTCAAAATGAAAATGTCTCCTTGGTATATATAGGAGACTAG
>SNQJ01S0003157.1:23705-59807 GCA_010110895.2 Picea sitchensis | reverse complement strand
AATGGCCTAAAGCCGACATAAATAAAATAACATTACTAATCTAAATCACAACTAATGGCCTAAATCTGACATAAATAAAATAACATTACTAATCTAATATGCCCCAATTAAGTGGTAATGAGCCAATATTAGGGATTAACACCTCACTACTTGGAGGGTGTTCCAAAATAGAAGGAGAAATTCCCCCTTGTACAGAAGAATCAATATTAACAAGAAAAACATAATCGATGTTGACTTCACTCTCTAACAGGTGAGTGGGATCAATCGATGATGGGATACAATCAACCACTTGGAAAAAATCACTCTCTAAGGGGAGAGTGGGATCGACTGATGATGGACTCAGGTCAACCAATTTAATTTCAATATTCAAGGGAAGAGTGGGATCAACCGATGAGGGAACTGGATCAACCACTTTAACTTCACTCTTCAAAGGAATATTGGGACCGTCTAATGCAGAAACTAAATCGACCACTTTATAAGCCAGTGGTGGGTCGAGAGAAGGATTATGATAAGCAGTTGAATTTGTGGTTAGGAAACAATCATTTCTTCCAACAATGTTAAGGCTTCATCCATACAAGGGAAAATGTGAGTTTGATGACTACCTTCACATAACCTACAAGGAAACTTAACTCTAATTTTCTTTTCCCCAAATTTACTTTCTGTAGTTGATGGTTTGTCACCAGCATGGCCTGCAGAGGCTGATGACACGGGTTTCTTTGAACTCATGGGACACACTTCTAAAACCTTTGGAATACCATGGAAATCCTTAAGAATGTGGTCACCCTTAAAAATCCTACAAGGTAATTTCAGCTTGCGAGTTTTCATGGTAGGCTTGTGAGCCTCATTAATATTACCATACTGATTGACAGTAACTGGTTGATTTCTTCCAACATGTCGTAAAATATTTGGAAGTTTGGCCCCTTTCTTATTTTTATTCTTCTTAATATTCCTTTTCTTCTTATTCTTATCCACATGGTTACTAGCTTTAAAGCCTTTACTAGGCGAAGCAAAAGAAATGGAAGAAGATGCAATCGATGAAGAAGGAGAAGGGTCAACATGAGATGGATGTTCTTGGGGTGAGGGGCTTACATTGGAAGGATAAGGAGCACTCAATATTAGTGGAGTGGAAAATAACCACACCGGTAAATCACTCGTAATTCTGAGAAGATTCAATGTGGCAATATAAGGAGGACCAACGTTTCCAAAAGAAGAAAAAATGAAAGGTTCCCAGAGAAAAGGGTTTCCTTCATTCATAGTTGCAGGAATTGATGCCATATATCTAGAGTCAATTTAATGTCTACTAGGGAAAAAAACAACAGACACTAAAAAATCTAGGAAGACAACATACAAACAAAAACCTTCTCACGATGAAACCACTAGTTGGTGAGGAAATCCAATGTCGTAGGATCAATATGAAAAGGGGATGAGTTAGGGTGGGTAGAAAAGCTATGTTGGTGACCTTCTTAACAGAATTACACCCTGGTGCAAGTTCCCACACGACACAACAGTGGGTTACCCTCCAAGGCGCCCGAGTGATTTTGACCAACATATGTTATAGTTACAACAAAGACTTTTCCCTTCGTCGTCACATGTGAATGAACCATAAATGTTATGGTCACTAATTTTACCAGTTACAACAAAAAAAACATGGGGAAACAATAAAAAATCTGATATACATGCAATGGAAGGGACATTTAAGACGCAAAATCCCCTTGAGAGGTTTCTCTGACCGAGGTGTGAACCTCCAAAGTGATCCCCAAGTGTCTTTCAACACTGTTTGTAATACATGCAGACCACTCCACCAAGACCAATGACGCAGGGTTATCCCTAGGAAAATAACGTGGGAAATGGATTTCTCTCCCTAACTTAGGATTATATGTTTGTTTGCGTAGATTTGGAGATTTATCCTCACCGCCTATTCCAAATCTCTACACTTAATCTAATGTAGGTTTGTAGATCCCTAGAAAGAAAAATTTCTAGATAGGTTTTAATTAGTGCTAATTTTATGGATGTTGTTTACTTAGGGGTATGTAGGTGAAATTGATTATTTTTTGGACTCGACTCTTAAAACCTTGTGTTGAGCACTCAACACACCCTAAAAGACTTTGCAAAATTTCTTTCTTTTTGGGTACCACTTATTTTTTAATGAGAGTCAGTGTTGTGGGATCGATGGATTTATATATTGTTATTGAGTATTGTTATTGGTTATTATTGTTTGGTTTGAAGTTATTGACGGATTTATTTTTTCTTAATAACATGGCATGAAGGGCCTAAAATGTACACAGTTTAAAAAATTTCAACGATCGTTGATTGAAAAATTCTTGTCTATAGTACAATTATTTTACTAATTGTACTATAGACAATGTTAAATCAGTGAGATCCAAGATATAAATCACAAACATGAAAAACCAAAACAAATCATTGATTTTCGATAAAGTTTTATCATCAAAGAACTCCAAGGGACAAAACTATGAAACATTGTCCATTACAAATCATCGATCGTTGACCATCGATACATTGTCAACATAGGAAGGATAAGACATTGTAGCTAGGGATGCATGTCTAACAAAAATCATCGATAATGAAAAAACATGTCTCATGTAGACATCAAAATCAACAACCACACGTCTTTTCCACGTAAAGAGTCTATATGACTCAATATTTTCCCTGCTTCATCTTTTGAGGTTCCCCATATCATATATGTACTTCCATATCAACATTTTCACGTCAGCATTGTATGATGGTTTTTCCTACAGGTATCAATGAAACAATGTCTAAGAAAAATTGTTGACGTCGATTCACTCATTAACTATCAATAGATTGATAGGTCACCAAATGTCGTGGTTTTTCATCAAACCTTCTTCATTCTAGACCAACAATCTTAGCCAATCTGTGTTGTTGTTCCATTCAAAATATGTTATTATTTTTTTGATGTTGATCATACTAGTTTCTTATGAACATGAAAAGGCTTGCTAATTTTATGGGACACCCATAGCGAAGGTAATACAGGATCTATGATTTGATGGATAAGTTCAATTTTTTCGTAACCTATACCACGACCCTGTGCGCCAACCAACAGTCAAAATTTGAATTTGTCGATGAACTATTAAGTAACCCACTCCTACGTCACCAAACTATGTTTAATTTAATCCTAAGCATGGTGTGGATTGTGTGATAGATTGCACAGATCGCATTTACACTCCCAAATTTAAGACTTGATGCGACAAGGTAAATATACTTTATGTTTAAACTTACAAGGTCATACCCAAACATGGTATTATGTTCGCAAATATCTTATTCCTCGAAGTAGATGAAGGATAGAGAGAAATCATAGAGGAGGTTACAAATCCCTCTCTAACTTTGATTACCAGTAAGACCAATTTAATTTCTTTCAAGAAAGAGAAAAATGCCTCCAATAAAGCCAACGACTAGGTGCTCACCCAGAATGCCCAAGAGGAAGGAGCCAAAGGTTGGAGAAGGTTCCACACCAAGAAATTCAAGAGAGATTGATTTTGTCTCAAATACATAATCAATTATCCACACATATACCAAAAAGGAGTTTACCCAACCTCCAACATTCAATGTGTTGAGCACTCGCGTTCGGTGTGTTGAGCACTCAACAAACCCTAAACGTTTTGTGAAAATTTTCTCTTTTGGGTACCACTTTGTTTTTTTTTGTCTCTTTCTGAATTGAGTCAGTTGTGTGGGGATAGCTAAGTTTCATGTTCCTTTGTTTTATCATAAATCACATTCATATTGGTTTGGATTTGTTGAATAGATTGAATTCTGTTCTAAAAATTAGACTTGGCATTTTTAACTAAGAACACAACTAAAATTTTGAGCCATGCACCTATTATTGACATCGACACGATTTGCATAGTAAAATCAACCACACGGAAATGAAAAGCATCAATCTCCAATGTATCATCGACATCATGAGAATGGAAGAGTGGTTATCGATCATGGATTATATCTTGTGAAGAAGTTATCAAAATCTCATTCATACATCATCTACATCAAGAAAGTATGAAAAGGAAAACTTTTAACATCGATACACCTAACGAACCTTCGATATATGATCGTCAATATATTCAGTTTCGGTGATACCCAAATAAAACCTTAAACTATGGGAATTTTTACTTTGACACAACATTGAGCGCCGATCGTTGATCTGTAATACATTTTCTGCATCGGCAAACTCCAAGGGATGAAACCACAAAGTAATAAATGTAGAGACTTGTCGATCACCAATCCTCAACATGTCATCAAAATTAGAAATGAGATGACAAGATAGAAACATGTTGGACACTGAATTACTCAACCAATCGGGAATTCATACTAACATGGACAACTCCCATGAGGAGTTGGGCTCTAGTGAATAGGAAGAAGAAACATAGCGATCAGAAGTGAGCATCTCAAGAATCGATCCTTCAGTAAATTTTGATCCTTTTCCCCTCTCGCCATATAAATCTGAGACTCCATTATCCAATGAACACCGAAAGGAGTCTGAGTCACCAGGACATACATAAGTCCCCCCTGCTAAATAACTACAAGATACGGTCATAGAACACATATATACGACAGACAGCCTAGGAAACACTTTGACCTGGGGATATCAACAAATTCTGGAGTCAGTGGACAAGGTTGTTGATATACAAGAGATCTCTCATGATAGAAAGAGGAAAGTTGTGATGAAAAGGACAACTAAGAAAAGGAGGCCCACGCTTGAGTTCACACTCCTCATCACCACAAATGAAATACTTCTCAACACACAAATTGCTAAGACAACAGAGTTGATCAAGGCAAGAATGGCTATAACTTATGCAACATTGGAGAGAGAGAAAAGGAATGAAAAGGAATTAACAGCTTCAAAGAAGGAGCTATATCATCTGCATAGTCTAGCTAAGTATTATAAGCATTCGACACAGGAAGTAGTATTCCTGAGGATTGAGTTCAGAGAAACATATGCACAATTCACAAGTGAAAGAAATATCTTCACCACATGCATAGCCAATTTTCAAGAGGATACTCTCATGGGATGGAAACTTGTAAAGACATGTAGAGATCGTATGAAAAGGCACATCAGATCTTAGATCTAATTGACTATATCAGTGTGGTACAGAAGGGACAAGACTCGGAAGAGCATGATATCTGAGTACTGATGGATAGTAGCATCTCCCGAATTAGGATGGGATTTGAATACTAGGTGAGCATGGTCCAGGAACCTCAACAAAATATACAATAAAGGTGGGGAGTGTGCGAGAAATGTTGGGAAAAGATAAATTGAGATATGGAAAACATCGACCTACCAGAATTCATCCCGCTAGAAAATTTCGTTGATTTGCATGACATAGTCAAACAACATTCAAAGAAAGACTCAGAATGGGAGGAAGAGATATTACAGATTTCAAGTATGACTCCAGGTCAAGTAAATAAGTTTTTGGAACACCCAATTAAATCCCTCATAGTTATATGACGCTTAAGTGTCAAGATCATCAGGTATAGAGAATGAGAAGTGGAGATAAAGGAAGTATTCTCTACATCGATGGATCAACATAGGTTTCCCTATGGAATAACATGTGAAGACCTTTTCTTCAAGTGGGTGGATTATGAGAGAAATTATCCACTACTGTAAAAAATCAGATGATCTCAAGAGAAGGAGGAGATAAAGTATGCCACGTGTCATTTTTGTTTTAATAAACACAACTTTTAGAAGTTAATTTTATCTTAGTGATCCTTTATAAATAGGGAGATGGACCTCATGCAAAAGGTCTATGGTTTTAGGATAGACCCCTTTTTGAGAATTGTACAAGAATTGTTTCTGTGTGAATTTAATTAAGAAGTTTTGTTTAGAACCAAAGGCAATTTTTTCATCTAAAGAGACAACTTGATTGGATCGAGGAGGGATTGTTTCCATATTCGACTTTGATAGTGTTGTTGTATTGAGTAAGAGTTGTTGTATATATTGTTAAGTTATATTTTAATGTTGTAACTGTTCTTTTGTTCTAGATGATGAAAATAAATCGATGCATTGATATGTGATTAATGGTAGAGTTAAGACAACTAATTTTCTTACACTCATCTTTGTTACGTATTTGTTTTCCTTTCTACAATTTTTATCTCAGTCAATGATGAATGCCCACAAGTAAAAGTATTATTTCTAAGCTTGAAATAGGTATGATTATCTTTGTCTTCACGCTGAGGTATAAGGGTTATCCTAAGCTCAACATTCTTCAGTCTTTAGTAATTTCCCTTATCAGTAGGCTTATTCCATCATCTTTATCTTACCTAGATTATTCAAGAGTATAAAAATACAAAAAAGAGAAATGCTTAACATGAAGGAGAAACTTTTCATAGAAATATACACATGTCGGTTACCAATAAACCCCATCGATAAATCAGTCGGATCAGAGATCTAGAGAACCATTCCACTCATCAAATGTTTATGAGTCTAATTGGTCCTCTTAAGTGGGTTTGGTTCCTACTGTTGAGTTAAAGGATTTCCGACCCCTCAACATAATTGGAGCTAGAAGGAGGGCCTGGATGAATGAATGGATAATAATATTTCTAATAATATATCCCACATAGCCTGTAGATTAAAAACATCCCACATGCATGGCTAATCATTCTTAAGACAACCCACATATAGAGAGTACTCCTGAAACGAGTAACTCACCTCAGCATGAGGAAGTAGAACACCTTTTCCCTGAAATACCTTATGCTCTCCCCCACGAGGAGTTGAACTAATTCAAAATAATCCCAAGACCTTACGCCCAAAAAATTCGAGCATTACCTTTAGGTCCTTTACTTCCTCATAGAAAACAAGTAATTAGATCAGTTGTTGACACCCCTTAATGAGTTTTTTTTCAAACGACAAAAGATTTGATAGATTTTTCCCTTACTGATATCGAACAACCCCTTAATTTGATCTTCAAAACACTAGTTGGTAACTACTCTGAAACTAATGATTTTGAATCTGATGGGTAAGCGTATAACTCGGATCACTCAACTTCTGAATTGGAAGACATGGAGGATAATAACGACAACATTGAATAAAGGGGAAATCAAACTCAATATAATCAAGCATGGTTGGCTGGAGATGGTCTAGAAATCCCAGGATGGGTGCATAACCTACCCCGACATCCAGAAAAATTACTCCCCAAATTTGACCCTGAAACCTCCGGATTGTTTGAGGACAATATCAAGAAGTTCATATTAGATATAAGATTGATGAATGTACAAAATGAGGATCTAGTGTTTAGGATTTTTCCCTATACCTTTGAGAATTCATCCTCGATTTGGTATTTTAACTTTCCACTTGGATACATAACTAGTTGGACGAAGTTTCAAAAATATTTCTTAGACAAATTTGTAGACGACACCACCAGAGGGGATTTAATGGTTGAAATTTTTTCCACCACCATGAGTCCAAAAGAAAAGGTTAAATATTTCAACCAATGGTTTACCACTATCCTGAACAAATTTCAACCCGAAGCTAAACCTACCCAGGAGTTGCAGATTGCGGTATACGTTAACGCTCTCGCTGCTTCCATCTTCATGTTCGTAAAAAGCAATGCCAAAAATACCCTAGCCAAAAATTTCAAGGAATATAAAACAATTGAATTCCAAATGAAAGGATGTAGATAAGGTCATATCTCAATGAAAAAAAAGAAACCTAACCTCTACCTAAGAGAGGATTTTTGTTAACAAGACCCCTGGTAAAACAAACAGAACTAGGTCCTGATAAAGAGGGAGGAGTTCTAGAAAACCTGTATCAAATGATAAAAAAAATATCCAATGAGATCGTAGATATGAAAAGGAGTGATGGGGAGGGAAACCAAAATCAGAGACCTTATAAACCCTTCTTTAAAATAAATCCACCTTTCAAAGCTATAGAACCTGTTAGCACTCTGCAAATTTGTTTGGCTGAGAAATGAATGAAATAGGTAACCTACAGACCAAATTTAATATTGGAAACTAGCCTTTCCGAACTAGAGAGGGATCTATCTGAGACTTAGTCTCTAAATATATAATGGCTTTGAATTTTTGACTAGGTTTATTGCATTCGTGCAGTATTTCTGGTTCTGTTGGAAAGGGAATACATAAACTTGGGCCATGGAGTCAAATTCAAGAAAGTGAGATAAATAAATGACTTGGTGACTAAAACTTGAGAGGAGAAAGGTTAAGAAGGAAATGATATTTATGTTCAAAGTCGTTGTGTGTGGTGAGAGAAAAATACATAAATAAATTCAGAGCGCCATTGGAGATGAATTCTAAATTACTTAGAAGAAAACACAGGAATTTAAATGGTGAACTCTAAAGCACCGCGTGATGAATTCTAGACTTATAAAACATTTCGATTTAAACAAAATATAGACATGGATATATAGAAAATAGGAAACACATACATAAGAGAGATCACAATACATCAAACCACCACCATTAGAATCTTTTCATCAAAGTCTCATAACCTTTGCATTATATTTCAATCGGGTTCGAAATTTACATTCAACAGTCATTGTCTACACTACATTGCCAACCAACCTAGATTACATTGAAAATATGAAATATATAGAAAAAGATGTGCCTCTTGGGCTGCCATGCCCCCAACTACTACTCCTAGAAATTTATCTTTGGTTATTCCTTGCCAAATGATCTTTTGAATGGAAATTACTAAGAATAGAAACTCAATTGTACCCAATCATGTCATAACCGACATATTTACCATGATCGTTTAGACATCAACAAGATTCCATCATTAAGACTGATGCGTTGAAACTTCTCCTTTGAAATTTCATCCAAATGATCAAGCACTTTTTCAGACTTCTGCCACCCAGTGTAATGAGATTTGATTGATGTTGCATGATCATTGGTTGTGGTATGCATGTGGTGGGTTGGTATGAAGGGTGACTGTGGAATGTCACTTGTGTTTCCCAGATGGTGACAACGGTTAAAAGACCATGCATATCCTTCAAAAATGTTTTGTGTTCCTCCTACACTTGTCCTTCTTGACATGTGGGTTTTTAGAATATGTGTGACATATACCCACCACGCAGATACCTGTCAAATTCCTTACTTCCCGATAGGAAACAAGACACTCAGAGAGAGGAATTTCACACCACATTCAAAAAGATAAAAATGTGGCACGTCAATTATGTGTCTAGATTTATCTACAGTCTTTATTTCTAAGCATTTTTCTGAGGTACTAGTTGCACTTTTTAATATTCTTTTCCTTTTTTCGCAAGACCCCACTCCCCTTCATCTTTGCTTGGGCACTGGATAGAGTTGTGAAGACATTTTCCATGGCCAATCCACATTCCTTGAAATCATATTTTATTTTCTCCTCTGACATTCTTTGTTCCTCGTGCAACTAGATGATCATGTCTTGCACTTCTTTGAGCTGTCTCTTGATCCAATTTTCATTCCCTTCTCAGCTCTGTGACGTTGATGTCTCGACATTACTTTTTGCTAATTTATTTCTCAAGTCCTTTTTCTCTTGGTACAAATTGGAAATATCGAATTGTGCTTGATTGAGCTATTGCGGCAGCTCCTGAACATTCATTCTTTTAGTGCCCGTCCTTCTCCGTATGTTGCATATTTCCTGGCTTGAACCCTCAAGAGGTTCTAACTGAACAATGTGCATGAGTAACTTCTCAACAACTGATTGGGTGTGCAGTTCGTTTGGATATTGGGCCTCCCCATGCTCCTTTTTATTCCTTGGCTTGCCTCTTTTCTATGGTATTGGTTGTTGGGGAGACAAGACTTCCATTTTATTTCCTTTTCCTTCAACCCCTTCTATTCCCACCTCCACGCAACGATATGCTATTTCTCTTGTGGGTAGAGGGGGATCTCCTTTGGGGTCCCTGGGGATGTTGAATGAAATAATAAATGAATCCTAGTCCTTTCCCAGTGGCCTCAATTCCTCAACTATCAACAATTTGATTAGTGAGATATGGAATAAGTTCTTCTTTGGTTGGATTGCTTCCACTTGGACGTTGCCTACCATTTCTCCTAGACTTTGGTGCAAGAAGAAAGGTAAGTTCAATGACCTTTTTCATTTGAAATGAAAATACAATCTGATTCGATGTGGGTGTATTCTTTCAGACCTTCTTTCACATGTGAAATACTTTCTAATCACCTTCAAGAGTTTTTGAAAAGGCTCCCGTAGATACTGACTTGGAACACCCGTTCTGATTTTCCTGTTTAGTCAGTTTGGTTTGATGAATTATTGATAGCATAGAATGTTTAAAGGAATTCCCTTAGACCACCTCTCACCACGTGGAGGGATCTCAGTCATGGTTGGCAGAGTTTTCTCTGTCACCCAGAATTTGATTCTTGCAATAACCACGCGGAACTCTTTCGCCAGTTTCAATATTCACCAGTTTCACATTGTATCCTTCGATTTTCTTGCAATAGCACATGCATCTGACCTGTCTGAAAGATGCCCTGACATTTGGATCTTCATTGATCAATGCCAAGTATTGAGGCTCGTTCTTCACAGTTCTTCCTCTTCGCGCCCCCTTCCTTATGTTTTGGGATGTCGTCCTCATGCAATTCCTATTTGTTTTGTGCACACGGTAATGAATATGACACCCCCATCACACAATAAATGGATAATGATATTCTTAGCCTAGACCTGTTGGAGGGGCGGTATTAAAACTTTGCTTGATAATAAAAAATGACTTTAGGAATTCACTCCGTGGCCCCCAAGCACCACACAGAATCTTGGTGCAGGAACAGGTCGATGTCGTGACAATGATGACTACAGGATCATCGCAGTAGGGGAGTGCAAAATAAAATTTGGGCATGAAAAAAAATATGAAGATGAGAGGATGATTGTGAGAGGACTTATCGCTCAACAAACTAGCTTGTGGCCAACTCCGACAGGTTCCGAACCATGATTTAAGACGGAAACATTTGACAATCTCGACTGACTGGGTTTGTGATATAATTGATGGAAATCGTCTTTCCTGTAGTGAGAAAACTCAGGGTTTGTAGGAAAAATTATAGATGATGCATAAAATTGGATGGTAAATGAAATACATGGAGAATTATTGGCATTTATAACTGAATGGGTGAGGGATGGAATCATGACAGAGGACAATGAATCCATGGTGACGAGAAGTTTTGAAGCAGGCTAATTATTTTCGCAGCACACTCACATGACGGGTACACTTTGGAGTGTGTAACGTACAAATGATAAGAGCTACAGAGTATACGTGATATGAGTTTCATGATTACTTATCCTTTCTGACTTCATAATGAGGTGATGATGGTCATTATATCTTTCAATGTCACACGTGACCCTTAATCTAACAAATTTCCTCGACCCTTTGGGAAAATACCTTTACAATTTACACATGTTTGATCCTGACACCCTTTCCCAACTCAAAGGGCCAAACCAACCACTTATTGACTGCGACCCATTCGTTGTTTAGTACCTGACCTCACATGCTTTGACACATGGAGCACGACTCATCTAGGATTTACTCTAACTGAAAAAATGAGGGCACTAACAGAAACTCCCCCATATAATGTAAACATTGAATTAGAAATTGTAGCATCTCACTCTTTCTACATGTATCACCAAGAGAATCATCCAGAAAGGGACTACCCTCAATGGGTGCACACTAGGAATTTAATGCATAACCAATTACTAGATGAATTCTCCTTAACTAAACAACCCGGTGGCTCAGCAATAATTTCCATTGATCATAAAATTCATGAGCCACCGGAAGAGAGAACCATGTTGTTATGGGATTCCAATCACCTCAGTCCTTTCAATGACCCTGCTGAAGTGCAGGAACCTCCCACTGAATTCCTAGTTGTGCATATGTGAGGTAGAATTCAACCGGTCCAAACTAATCCTACCACTACTCATTTAGCTAGAAGGAATCAAGCAGTCGATCGTCCAAAATCCTCATTTCCTTCTCAAAATATCCTCGCTAACATAAACACATAGGAAGCCCCAATGGCACGCCATTGTCAATATGAAATAAATAGAACAAAACACCACTCAAAAGTGAAAAACATGTTATACAACTATATAGGAATCAGGTGAAGGTTATTGGGGAACTTAAATATGTCATGATTAGAATGGCTACACGTCCAAAAAAAATTCAAGTAATTCCCATAATCATAGTAGACATCCCAGAGGCCTCTAGACTATTACTTAGCCGAGATTGGTCCAAGAAATTAAATGGATATTTTAGTACGGGCTAGGCTCACCTATGACTTCCATTAAAAAGACATACAAACATGAATAGTATCGATAGGGAAAGATATCTCAAACACATTGTTATAGATTTAGAATCTCTCATTGAACCCTTGTTGGTAGATTTACCTATGTTGGGAAACTACTCTTGCGACTCTGATTTAGGCAATTTCGCCCCTCTCTCATCTGATTTACCTCTCACTCAAAACTCCTAAATGACCTTTCAATTAAATCTACTGGAATCCATAGAAGAAATCATCTTTTGTTAGGATCCTCTGTCGGGAGAAACAAACAAGAAAGATGAAGGTGAGAAAATAACTAGGCATGAAGAAGTTACTAAATTTTTCTCACAAGTTTGGACATTGTATTTTGATGGGTCTAAATCACAAGAAGGTTCGAGAACAATATTTATTCTCATCTACCCAAGGGAGAAGTGGAACTTCCTATCCTTTAGATTAGAACTTGAATGCACTGATAACACTGTTGAATATGAAGCTCTAGTTCAGGGTATGAAGAAATCCATAGAATTAAACATTAAAGAATTGAAAGCTTTTGGAGACTTGGAAATTATCGTTAAGAAAGTGAAGAATACTATCCATTTAAATTCAACTCACTTGACAAATTAGAAGCAGGAGGTATTGAGACTAATAGAAAATTTTGAGGCCTTCAACATTACCATTGTTCCTAGGACAAAGAATACTCTTGCTAATTCCTTAGCCACCGCATCCTCGAGATTATCTCCTTTATAAGATTATGAAGACTCTAGGTTCATAGTGGAACTTATCTACAAGTCGTCGGTTCCTACGAAAATTTCTAACTGTAAAGTCTTTGAAGGAGATGAACAGATTGTATATTTCTTGAATAACTAGGAGAATTTTAAGGATTTGGCCATTGATGATGAAATATTCCAAGAACTAGTCACAGAAGAAAATATACGTGAAAAAAAGAAGGGAACATATCACTCTGATTATAAACCAAGGTTTCACACAATACCAAAAGGGGTAGCCAATTTGGAGAACCTTTTTCACCTAAGGGAAATATTTAGAGGGTCAAAGAATGAAAAAATAGGGAGCTCATGTCTTATATATGAGACTATAAACCCATGAACCCCTGAAAAACCCAAGAATGTAAATATAGGTAAAACAATGTCCAAAGAAGACAAGAATTCTTCTCAAACTCTTTAAAGAATATCAATATGTCTTTGCGTGGTCCTATCGAGAATTAAAAACTTATGACTCTCGCATTATCCAACACACAATCCCGTTAAAATCTGGAGTAAAGCCCTTCCAACAAAAAACTTAGGAAGTACCACCCATCTCTGGAACCTTTGATGTATCAAGAGTTGAATAAATTTTTAGATGCCAAGATTATTTTTTAGGTTAGACACTCTGCCTAGCTAGCCAATTTGGTGTCTGTCAGAAAAAAATCTGGGGAGATTCGCCTGTGTGTGGATTTCAGAAACCTTAAAAGAGAATTAGAAAAATATAACTACCCAGTCCCACCCATGGAACAACTCCCACAAATGGTATCCCACTCTGAAATTGTTTCCCTCATAGACAATTTCTCAGGGTATAACTAGGTCCTGGTTTCAGAAGATGATCGATTAAAATCTACCTTCTGAACCAAGTAGGGAACCTTTACTTATAAATGCATTCCCTTGGGTTTGATTAACATAGGAGAAACCTTCCAGAGGGATGTGGACGCAGATTTTTAGGGATTCATTAACAAGTGTGTAGTAGTCTATTTAGATGATGTAACAATATACTCAAAAAACAAGGAAGACCACATTCAACATTTGACTCGTATTTTTGAAAGGTGTAGGAAATATGGATTATTTTTGAACCCCAAGAAAACCATATTTGGTGTAGAGGAAGGAGAACTATTAGGTCACATCATATCTCAAAGAGGAATTAGCATCGAACCTAAGCAGATAAAAGCAATATCTCAACTTCCTTTTCCTCATAATAAAAAGTCCATGCAAAGTTTTTTTCGGGAAGATCAATTTTGTGAGAAAGTTTACTCTTGACTTCACTATAACTATTAAACCTTTACAAAAAGTGATTCTTAAATATGAATAATTTAAATGGGATGAATAAAGGAGAGGATATTTTAATAACATCAAGACTGCAATATCACAAACACCAGTTTTGTGAAGCCTGACTTTAGCAAGGATTTTTTCCTTTATACCTTTGCTTCTGACCAATCCTTGGTTGTAGTACTTACCCAAGAGGACAATTAAAACAATGAGGAACTATTATCCTTTATGACCACCAATTTTCAGGGAGTTGAACTAAACTACCATATTATAGACAAACAAGCTTATGCAGTATATAAAGCAGTCAAGCATTTCAGATCATATATCCTGAAAAATCACACCAAAGTCATAGTCCCTCACCTTCCAGTCAGATATTTATTCACCCAATAGGAAATGGGAGAAAGGAGGGGACATTGGATGGAAGTCATTCAGGAATTTTATCTATACATAAAAACTGCCAAAATGGTCAAAGGAAAAGGATTGTGTAAACTAGTTGTTGAGGCCCAAGATCTGATTAACGCAGAAGAGCTCAGTTGGGAAAATGAGCTATAATTATGGTGCAGAGAATCCCTATACATACCTCCCATGAGAGAATCATGGTATGGAAACCTATTTTATATCTTACATCATGGGCCTTGTCCCAAAAATATAAACCTTAGAGAAAGGAGAGCCCTTATATTAAAATCTGCTCAATATTGCCTCATAAATTCTATACTTTTCCATGTAAAATATGATGGAGTACCGCTTATATGTATTGAACAGGACGCTATAGAAAATGTGTTGAGAGAATGCCACAATGACCCAATGTGTGGTTATTTTGCAGGAGAAACCACGACTCATAAAATAATAAGTGTTGGCTATTATTGGCACACTCTATTCAGGGACACTCACACATATCCCAAAAATTTAAAACTTGTCAAGTGAGCGCTGATAGGGAAATGAGAGCAGACATTCCACTCCATCCAGTGACTATATATGGATGATTCGAGCAGTGGGGAATAGACATCATAGGATAAATTACTCCCAACTCTTAGAAACAACATAAATATATCTTGAATACTATTATCACATATAGTTGTCAAGGGTAGAAGGTTGTCCAAGTTCATGGTCTGCACAAGAAGCATCAAAGCACAACGCTCAGAGAATCCCATTTTGGGCTCGTAATGAAATCAACAAGCATGTTTGATCTTTCAACGATGAATATATATCACGCGAATCGATCGACGACGTGCCTTGTTTCGAAAGGTAGAAAGTTGTGTGAAGTTTAGTGCTAGAACAAAGGCTTGGAATCAAGTCAAGCAAGAGAAACCCGACTCCCGAAGCCCAAAATTAGTGTGGGTTGTCTGATCCAGCAGGACGCATGGAATTAGATCTGATCGTCGTGATTTCATGAGTCAGGGGTTTTAGCATGGAGAATGGCGCAAGTTCATGAAACACGAAATCCTGAAATTGCGAAGCACTCGAAGAGTGGGCCCAGGTTCATAGCTTGTGGTTAGGTGGAAGGAGGTTCCAAGAGGAAAGTGGCCATCGTGAGGAGCTTTAATCGTCAGATGCAAAGAATATCTGATCGTTGATCTTGGGGGCCATTTCAGACTATCGAGTATCGGGAGATTGTAGTCATGTGATATGAAAGCGCCTGAAATGTGAAATCCTGAAGCGCCCTTCAAATTTTAGTGCTGGGTCATGGCCCGAGGTTGTATGGAAGTGGGGCCACGGAGAAGAGTAAGTGCTTGTTTATCGGCTGGTGACTATAATTTCTGGGAATCAATCATGGCCATTGGATGCATAGCATATCCGACCGTCGATATGAGAGATTTTATTTCGTGAGTTTGAGCATTAGGATATTGGCTATCAAGTGGACTAAAGACTCTCGAACCGCGAAATCCTAAAATTTCATATGGGATAAGCACTAGGTCATGGCCCAAGGTCGCATGCAGATAAAGGCACGAAATTCACGTGAGTTGTGCCAAGGGATGAAATGTCAAGGTTAGCCGCAGGAAGAGGTCGCCGCGTTATCCAGCTCCCCAAGTGTTGAAGCCTCATCTTGATCTTGATGAATCAGTTAATGAAAGTGGGGGAAGGTGGTTGAAACCTCGTCTCACCCCATAAATGGAAAGCATGGAGGAGTTGGCCATGGAAAATAGAGTTGTCAGCCCATGGTAGCCCTGCGAGTGGTTGTTTCTGCAAGCCCATATTGATCTATGCTTGCGTCTGATAGAATAATATGAACATGCCAAGTTTTGAACATAGCACCATGGAATCTCGAGCGCGCCTCTCCTTTTATTTACAAATTTTTTTAGTATATGTAGGGAGTTTTTATATTTTTGAAAGAGGTCTTTGGTTGAGTTGAGCTCCCAATCTGTAATTTTGTTCTACCAGAGTTGTTCTCTGGTTATGTAATCGAATTGAGAATTTCATGTTAATAGAAGTCAACTTCCCTCTTTTCCTTTTGTCTATAATTTTTTTTTAAAACAGTCGGTCATGGATGATCCAATCGAGGATCGTTATACTGCTGTAATGGAGGTTTGATTATAGAAGTATCATGGTCAGTTTTATTCATTTCCTTGTGCATTTGTTTCCTTCTCACATTGAATGGCTCGGGCATGGAGGATCCAATCGATCTATTGAAGTTGCAGGATGATGGAGGTTTGATCATACTGCATATGTAAGTATGTTCCTTGTAGACATATTTTGGTGTCTGAATTTGAGCTCAAGAATGCTCTTGATTTTGGGTTTTTTGTTGGTTGTGGGGCCTGATTATCTTCCTGATTCAGAGGTCTTTTACTTTCAGCCGTGTTTATACCCCATGAAGTATTTACACCCTAGAAGTATCTACACTCTTCTACGTGAGCGAGTGCAGAGGGGGGGTACCCCCTCTGCAGGGTCTGGGGGGGCTATCCCCCTAGCTGGGGGGTCTAGGGGAAAGCAGGACCCCAGTGGGGGTTCAGGGGCGAAGCCCCTGAGAGAAAAATTGCCTTGTAAATGTATATTGTAATTTCATTGTAAATCTGGACCGTTCATTATAAGGTCGCAGATCTAACGAAAAATATTATGTTAGGGTTTTTTTTCCCTAGAAGGCAACCCTCTTTTATGAGGGAAATGTATTGCGGCTATGGTTGATGGCGAATATTGTATTCTGAGATAGGATATTGTGAGAGAAATAAGAGGAAGTTATAGTGGGTTTGTTGTAGGTTGTATCCCTTCATATGCTGGATAATAATAAAGGAAGGACCTAGTAATTTCTCTAGTGGATGTAGCCCACACTAGGTGAACCACGTAAATCTATGTCTCTATTGTATTGTGTATCTTCTATGTTTTGTTTTTTCATTTGTTTTATTTTATTGCTCCATGGTCCTGTTTTTCTAACATTTTCTTCTCTGAGCTACTAGAAGGCCGCATGCCCAGAGAAGTCTCTTTCACCCTTTCTCCTAAGTCTTCCCTCTGCTCTCGCTTTAACTCAATTTACTGACTAAATTTAATGTGGCCCTCACTTCCCTATGCATTTCTTGTCCAACTCTGTGTTGAACATCTTTCATGTTGTTGAGTTTTGGCTATCAACCATCCACATTTAAACCAACATCCACCTAAAATCTGATGGGTACTGGGCTTACCTTCGACACAATACATAGCTGACTTATGGTGCTAACAACTACTACAAACTGTTTTACAATATGGATGGAGTCTATCCCTCTCACGCACATTAACGAAAAGGTAGTAATATAATTTCTAGAACAACAACTGATAACAAGGTTTGGACTACCCTCCGTCCTCGTTTTTAAAATGCTTCCTACTTTTCTTCCAAATGATTGACTAAATTATCTCTTGACAAGGGGATCATAATAAGATACTTTGCAAACTATTATCTGCAAGGGAATGGGGTAGCAGATTCAACTAACAAAAACCTGGTAAGAATCTTGAAAATGACAATTGTTGAAAATCAAAGGAATTGACATAATTAACTTCATAACGCCCTATGGGCTGATAAAGTGACACCTAAATAATCCATAAGAAATTCTCTATACTTTATGTTATATGGGAAATAATCCATTCTACTAAACGGATTGTATCTTCCATAATTAATACTCGCCCATGCATCAAGAGGTCATCCCTCATCTGCTCTAAAACAAAGGATTGATACCCTTCTCATGCTAGACAAATAAAGAGAAAAGGATAAATCTAAGTTCACCTCTCATCAACAAACAGTTAAAATATGGTTTAACAAACATAAGGCCAAAGAAAAAAAAATTGAAGTAGGGGACCTAGTTTTGAAATGGGATAAAGAAAATGAGTCTAAGGGAAAACACTCAAAACTTCAAAATCTCTATGTTGCACCCCTTTTGTCACCTAAATGAGAAAAATAAGGATACTTACAAGCCCAGTTTGGTTATCTAGGCAAGACAACAATGAAAGAAAGGGTTAGAAATATCAAGAATAAAGAATAAATAAAGAACTAAGCTAAGAACAATAAAAGAAACCAAACTAGAGTGCATAAGAACATTACAATAAAAAATAAACAACACTCATGCCACCAATGGATAGGATTGTATTAGTGGGAAAACACCAAAGAGAAAGGGAGATATATGGGTCCCCTCTTCCTCCAAGGGAGGGCTCTTGGACTCCCAAATATTGAGCTCTTCTTACAAGCAACAAACTAGAATGAAATGGTGAAGAGAATCCAAAGCACATTCACTGAAGAGGTGATATGAATGGCTAAATGAAATGGTGCTTGTATACTCTTGATGAAAAAGAGGATTCTCCAAGAGAATATAAGAAGCATAACAATACAAATGAATTCCTTAGAAATATAGTGCACCCATGGCCTCCTTTTACAACATAACTTTGAGGCATTATGCAACCAGTTCTTAATGTGAACAAGGGGCCCTTTAGGGCACCCTTAGGTCTTTGACCAGCCCCCTAGTCGGATTAAACCAAGATTTGGGTGTCAAATAGACTTGGAAGCTGAACCAGAAGTGGGTGGAAGGCCGACGAATATCATAAATATGCTATTATGAGGGGTGCACGGTTTTTTGCGTCCACATTCGCGGATCATGCGCATGTGCATTTCTAGATGGCGCATGTGCGCGCGCTCCCTATGTGGTCTTAGAGCATGTTGATTTTATAACTAGTTGTATAGTTTTGGACCTTTTGGAAATGAATTTTTGGTCCATGAGTGAACTAATGGGTGTTTTGTATATGCTAGTTTCTTGTAACCATTTGCGGATGAAATTCCAGTGATAATAGATGCCCCCTAATGTGTGAGGTTAGGAGCATATGTATAGCTGAAATACATTAATGTTTCTTCTACTGAGAATACTTTTGTAAGAAGGAGTGTTGTGGGGAGTTCCAAGAGTGAACCATTGGGGGGAGAGGGGAACCTTTAGGACCCAAACCTTTCGAAAGGGGTGAAAAAATAAAACTGTGTACAAACGAGGCGGGCATGCCTCATGCTCGTGTCATGTAACTCAAAAATGTGTAATACAGTAGCTAAAGTTGCGTGTTGACGTAGATCACTACAGTGCCCTCCGGGGCGGTTCGATAATGACAGAGGAAAATTATGATGGTGAACAAACTCTGAAAAGGGTAATGACACCTGTGAGGAGTGTTGATGATACACAGATATTGATAGTCTATCAAATTTCAGAGGTCTTTGACATAAATAAAAACAACTGCAATAGTCGCAAAGTAAGATGCACCACCACATGATAAAGTGTTGAAGTTGAATGTTATGGCGGTCAACAACAGTAGAGATCGGTGATGGTTCTCTCTGTGTCATCCAAGATTTCTCATTTTGAAGGTAACGAGAGTCAATATATTGTTGCCCATCTGGAAACTATGCTGATGTCAACAGAAAGGGAGACACAATTTCGAGAAGCGGAGGGCTTCGTGAAATCCACTGGATGAAATCAGGAACTGAGGAGTAACATGGATGAAGTCTAGAGATGGTGAGACTCGAGACTACCCTTGGTTGGGGGTAGAGGTAAAGTGGTAGCAACCATGAAACTGAATCTAGAGTCAGGGGGGTGACTAAACCAGGGTAAATTGTGCCAGAGGCATGACAAAATGGACAAATGTAGAGACCAAAAAAAGGGGTATGGGTTGTAAGATCCTCAGGGCTTATGGATAATGGCATTGATGGAAGGAAGTAAAAAATTCCCTAAGCAAGGCCGACAAGGGTTTATTCTTCTAGAAAAAGTAATGTCGCCAAAGGTGATGACAAAAACTACATTATGGCTGAAACCAAAGGCTTTGTATGGTTACCAAATAAATAAAGAATAATTGGGGATGGGTGTATAGATATAGAAATGGGTGCCCCAGTGTAATATGGCCTGGCCTGTAAGGGCATAAGTTGTGTGGGAAGTAGGTGGAGGGTGGGGGCCCCATAGGTGGGTTTTTGTATTAGGTGAGATGAATGGAGGACAATCTGCAGATGGGAAAATTGACGATGGATGAAATTGATGGTTAATGATACTGTGAGGGTGGAGTCAAAATAGAACCATGATGAAGTAACCTGGGAGTCCAGTGGGTAGGATATCAAAATGAGGAGAAGGAGTATGTGGTTGATTCTCGATGATGCGTAAGACTATCTAGACTCCTATACATAAAGGGTGAAAACAACATGAGTGTCAAAGTGCCAAGGGAGACTATGAATGGGACAACTCAAGTGGGGGAGAGTGCTACCGGGTGACAATATGAAAATGCAGTGGAGGTGAAAATACTGCAAATTCGGATATAGGGATCCTAGAGGAAAATATCAGAGGGTGTGACTGGGAGATGCAATGTGATATTCATAGGGAATGACTACATGCCAGTATTGATGATATACTTGAAGGGATACTACTGATGTATAATGATCAAGTACCTGCACACATGAAAACAGAATAGCCGACGTGAAAATATTTGAAGAGAAAGATCATATAAAAATTATTCAATAATGTGTGAATGTAATCATGCGTACCTGAGCGTAATATGAGAAAAATTCTCCCCAGGGGCTAAGGATGGATGGTGGCCTGAGGACTCTGACTGTGTAGGCGGAAGGAGCCTGGTCCCATGGCTGAAGATGGATCAGAAAACAGACATTCGGAGCTCCCGAAATGGAGTATGTAAGTTTCACAAAAGGGACTATATATAGTTGGAGGGCCCATATTTCCACCTCATGTGTACCTACTGCCAGAGTGACGGGACGATATATTTGAGGAGAGATTTGGAAACCCGTTACCAGAGGAGCTCGTGTTACCCAAGGATGGGAAGTTGGTTATCTTATCCCAGAGGTATTTTTCGGTGGAGAACTTTATGTCGGGATCCATGGTGAGTATTAGGGCGATGGATGCCCTTGTGCATCGTTGTGTGGCACCGATTATTGTGAGATTCTATGGGTCTCTCGTGACTCAACGGATCAGTGGGGGTCAACCAAGGGTTATGTAGAGGAAATTGGCGGGTGAACATTTTTCTTAGGGGTTTATGCTCCACGCCAAGATGGTAGGGAATCTTGACAAGTGTCGAGCTATTGACTTGAGGGATTTTTCTTTTGGGTCCATATTGGTAGCATGGTTCTTGGAGAGGGTGCTGATGTTGCACCCTAGAGTGCTTCTAGGCACACATGGTATGTGAAAGTTGTGACTGAGGCGGTGGGCGACGGTATTGGTTCGTCACAGTGGTGGGGAGGGTGGCCACTATTTCATGGCCGAGGCTACATAGGTGTGGCATCAGATGCCACAAATCATACTTCGATATCCGTATTTTAGGGTGGACTTATGGGATGATCTGAATATGGTGTTACCCCCGGGAGAGGTGTTTGAACACAGAGGTATGATGTTATATTTGATGTTTTGATATGTTTAGATAGCATAGAATTTATTTTATGTATGGATGGATGTTGATTCTATCATTTTTTTGTGATGTGTGCCGATGTGGGGCATCATGGGTGTGAGGTGGAGTTGATCAGGGTGCCAGTTCATCAGGGGCTGGTGAGACCACTGCGGGGAGAGTTGCGAGTAGGGGAGATACGAAAATGGGAGGATGTTGGGGAGAGGCCCATTGATGATGAGAGAGTAGCCAGGAGACACCTCTATGATGACCCTAGTCTAGGTTCATCACATGCTCCTCTGGTTGGGGCCAGGGGAGAGTTTGAGGATTTTCACTGCTTATTAGACTCGATGCTTTAGGGTGATCCTGAGGGTATGTGGGTGCGCATCCAGGATGAGGGGGTCCTATAGTAGTGTATTGTTCTTCTGATGAAGTCACAGAGTTTGATCTGCAAAACAGCTGTAGTGGGAGTGATGACAACTGGGCAGTTTCCCCCAGGGTATGAGGGACCAATAGCTGGTGGGGTACCTCCTCCAGAGGGAGGACCAAGTGGTGGTTCTCTATAGGCTCCATGAGGGCCTCTATATATGTATTTTTTTATTTATATAGGCTTGCGAGCCTATTTTTTATATGGTGCAGTGGCACCAGTTTTGTATTTATAGAAGTGATATGGTCACTTACCTATAGATGTTTGTATGTATTATAGATTTTGTTGTAAACATTGATGACACACTGACCGATATATATATGGATATACATTTTGGGATATTTATGATGTTCACATGTGTTGATGTTTTTTATTGATTTTGATGATGTCTAATCTATATGCTATGATAGATTTTTGATGAGTTATGTATGTGTAATGGTAACTTGATGGGATAAATTCCAATCTAATACTAGGTTAGCCATATTATTGGTTATCTGATTGTATTCTCATGGAATATGTGTGAATGTGATTGAATCAAATGTCGAGATAAAAGTCTAAATTGCAAGTATTTGCGGAAAAGGAATGGATCGCGTACACGCTACACATTACTGAGATGGAGGACGACAAGATGGGAATCTAGTAAGATTCTAAGGTGACAAATATGGCGGTGATTGGCCTCAACAAGGAGGCCAATGAC
The DNA here is from genome assembly GCA_010110895.2 of Picea sitchensis. NCBI lineage: Eukaryota > Viridiplantae > Streptophyta > Pinopsida > Pinales > Pinaceae > Picea > Picea sitchensis. Next base: position 36,631 of record SNQJ01S0003157.1, on the reverse strand, counting down.
AGCTTTGTATTATGCTTGGTTTTTGGTAGCTAAGCCCAGGCATATTCCACTGGTGTGGAGCAGTTCATGCAAGGGAGTATAGAGGTCCCAAGCGGCCGAAGTGAGATTCTGTGTCCAACGGCTAGCTCCGTCGGCATAGCCAATGTGTAAGGCCGATGGAGGAGGCATATGTCAATAACACCAATGATGGCTTAGATGCATGATACTGAGAAAAAGAAGACTAAAATCTCTACAAAAATAAAAATCCTTCTGTAGCATGGTTATGCTCAGGCATAAAATTTATTTAAGTACAACCCGTTGACGGGTTCCTTGAGGGGGTGGCCTTTGGGGGAGGCCAGGATGTATGCACCTTTAATGAGGCAATGTTGGACAATATAAGTTCCATGCCATAATGATTTGAACTTGCCATGGTTGAAGGTATCGTGAGTGATATCGTAAGTAAGGATGAAGTCGCCTTCATTGAATGACCGAAGGTTGACATGGCGATCAAAGGTGGCCTTCAACCATTTTTTAGTTGCCTCATTGTTTTGTAATGAATACCGATGATATTCATCCAGGGACTCTAAGTTCAGCAAACATTGTTCCATCGAAGTAGTGTTAGGTAATAGATCAATAACGGTGCGTAATGTGGGTATCTAACATTCGATAGGGAGAGTGGCCTCGCCCCATGTACTAGATGAAATTGTGTGAAACCAGTGGTATTTTTAACTATTGTGCAATAGGCCCACAATGCAAAAAACAACATAAGCTGCCAATTAGTCTTATGTTTTTTTACCATGCACTGCAACATGGTCTTGAGGACCTTGTTGACCACCTCTACCTGTTCATTGGATTGAGGGTAGTATGGGGAGGTGAACTCATGGGAGAAGCCTAACCTGGAGGAGGGTTCGAAGAAAATATCATTCTTGAAGTGTTTTCCATGATTAGAGACTAACTGTAGGGGGAATCCAAAGTAGGAGATGACGTGGTTAAATAAAAAATGAACTGCAGTGTCAACGGTGTTGTTAAAAGTGGGCATGGCTTCAGCCCATTTGGTAAAATAATCGACTATGATGATGATGTATTTGTGTCCATTGCTATATGGAGGGTTGCAAGTCATAAAGTCTATGTGCCATTTGCAAAAAGGTCCTGCAGTAATGAATCAGTGTAGAAGAGCGGGTGGTGCTCTTGCTTTGTTGGTGTATAGATGACATTTTCCACATCATTTCATAGCATGGAGAGTTGGTAGTATCAGAAGGAAATATGGTAATGAGTTTGGCAAGGACGAGGGCTTTCTTTCTCTTGGCTGTGGAAAATTTGAGGTCTTACTCCTGAAGGATGATGATCCATCGGGAAAATTTTCCATTGATTTGCCAACGACTGAGAAAGTATTGCATTGGGTTGGAATCTTCTACAACTTTGGTAGTTCGAATCAGAATGTAATGGCGTATCTTCTGGACTGTGAGGACAAATACAAGGGAAAGTTTCTCTTCATGATTTTATTTCAAGGGCGGTCTTGATTTTTTCTTACTAATGTAGTAAATGACATGCTCGTGGTCATCATCCCCTATCTGGACTAGAACGCCTGCTACTGAGATGGATGAGGCCAATAAGTAGAGGATATCAGGGATGATTTTAAGGATGGAAATTTATTTTAAAATTTATAAACGTTGGTGAATCTTACTAAACCTTCATATGCCAACTAAAAATGTTTGGCGATATTTTTGTAAAAATTTTCAGATTTCTAAGGATTTTATATAGTTTGTATAAAAGTTTGGCGATTTTTAAGGTAAAATAATTTTATCCTATAGAATTTGGGCGAATTATTTTTAGAATGGTGAATATTTTCTTGAGAAAAACCATGGAAAATTAGCCCATGAGCGAATTTTAGCCCCTAAAATCATCTATGGAGGATATAGTCATCATCATAGTCAGGTGGACTAATCAATGGCGTGTTGGAGAGTGCCTCTTTAAGATCATTGAAAGAGAATTGGACATGTTTGTCCCATTGGAATGGGATATCATGACGTAAGAGGTGAAGGAAACCATGTGTCCGAGTAGCGTAATCAAGGACAAAGAGGCGTAAAAATTTAGCTTTTCCTTGTAGGCTCTGCAGTTGGTGTAAAATCTGTGGTGGGGGAATTTCTGTGATGGCTTGGACCTTGAGGGGGTCGACTGTGATTCTGTGTTGGGAGACAATGAACCCAAGGAGACGTCCAATAGTGACACAAAAAAAACACTTGAGAGGATTCAAACGGATATTGTAATGACGACACCTGTGAAATACAATTCATAAGTCATCTAGGTGTTGAGTGCATTTCTTGGATTGAACGGTGAGATCGCCCAGGTAGGCAAGAATGATTTGAGCCAGATCATGAAAAATGTATGTCATGGCACGTTGGAAAGTGGCTCCAATGTTCTTGAGGCTGAAAGGCATGACACGATATGAAAAGGTACCCCAAGGGGTAGTGAATGCGGTTTTGTATTGATCAGCTGGGTGGATATGGATTTGGTTGTAGCCAGAGAAACTGTCCATGAATGACAAAGCCTCATGGCTGGCACAATAAACGATAATATGATCGATAAAGGGTGTTGGAAAGTTATCTTTGGGATAGGCATGATCGAGATCATGAAACTCAATACAGACATGGATAATGCCCTGTTTTTTGTTCATCGGGACGTGGTTAGAGACCCATGACGTATATGCGATGGGGTATATGAACCCTGCAACGCGTAATTTTTCATTCTTGGCTTTGATGGTTTCTTCTTTGGATGGGTGTAATGGATGTTTCTTTTTTCATACGGGGGTAATATCAGGCCATTTGTCTATATGATGTTTGACAATAGAGGGATCAAGGCTTGACATCTCTCTGTATGACCATCAAAAAATGTTTTGGTATTCCTAGAAGAGTGATTTGTAAGTGATGAGTTCTTCAGGAGAGCATGTGGTGTCGATGGTGATTTACTCTGTGATTCCAAGTTTGATGGAAATATCAATTTTGACAGTGGGGGAAATGTTGGCCATATTACCTTCCTCAAAAGCATCGAGGGAAGGGATAGGGTGATTCAATCCACCTATATGTCCTGATAGGATAAAATATTTGGATTTGATTACATATATGGAGTTTTGGCTAAGAGGTGCAAAGGGATCTTGTGAGAGAAAGAGCACATGGTGATGGAGCAGATCCCATGGGAAATCGAGGGTGGTTAATTCCTTGAGGATGTCTTCATCGCAGTGCAACTATTGAGAATATAGTGGATCCATGGGAACAATATTGGTGACTATCACTGCATGGTTGTCTTTAGGTGGTGAAGAGGTAGGGAGGGTGATGTAAGGGGGTTGTGATGGTTTTCTCGACATGAACCAAATATCAAGATATTGTGGTTTGAAAATGGTAGTCAGGCGTAGAATTTTTGTGGGGAAATGAATTGGAGAATTGGGGGGATTTGGGGGAAAATCCTTATATAAATCATCCAGTAACGATGGGGGAGTAGGGAGTGCCTTAGGTTCCGGTGAGAATATATGAACCACATCAAGTGATGGAGTAGGGGTATTCATTGGTTCTACTGGAGGGAGGGGTGTAGGGTTTTGAATAAGGGCCATTTGGCAATGCATGTATTCAATGATCATAGGACAATGGTATGTGAAATTATCAAGTGATTCTCATAGAGAGCAAGGAAATATCATATGTTCATTGATCGAGGTCATGAAATAGTGAATGTCAGTGACATGCATGTTTGATGATGCAGGTGGAGGAGGTTCTTGCTGGAAGCTCTCGCGAACGACCGTTAGAGTCCGCTGGAATTGAGGTAATTCTAGACAATGGTGGGCATAATGGCCATACTAAGAACATATGGAACATGTGAATTTGGTTTGGAACCCCTTGATACCTATGTTAGTGGGCATAGTGGTAGCATTGGAGGAAGTGACAAGTGGCGTCAGTGCCTGTGGGAGTTGAATTAGATTGTGTATATTAGGGAGAGACAGACACTTACTAGTGGGGTGTCCATATTTCTCACATAGTGCACAAGGAGGTTGAACTCGTGTTGAGGGTGAAGTGGCAGGGTCTTTCTTCTTCCATATGTCCCCAGCTATGCCAGGGGTGTTGGTGAGTGGGGTTGTGGGTGGGATGGTGGGGGTAAGTATTGGAATCTGCATCAGGATTCCTTCTTTTTGGGGAGGGAGGGATGGTTCATGGACCATCTTAGGCAGATGTAGATATGATACTGGGATTACCACCACCATATTGGGAAGGGTAAGTGTTGGGTTATGAAAAAGGTATAAATATCTTCCTTTTTGTCCACAGTTTATGATATCATTCTGATTGAATTTTCAATTAATTAGGAATAAATAGGAAAGAACATGATTAATATGTCTTTTAGAGTTGTTATTTAAGTTTTATTAAATAGATTTTGAATTACGATTGAATGGTTTGATTTTTTTTACAGAATTGGACAAATAACTGTCGAAGATAACCGAAGAGATTTTGGCTATGCACAAGCTATTAAAGGTTGAACATTTTTTAGGCGCAAAGCAGATTGAAGATAATACATTTGCTATATTGTAATTTTATAATAGTAAAGCAATCCTGAGGATATTTCGATCCTCAAGATAACTTGATTTAACCAAACTATTGTAATATATAAGAGGGTAATAGATCCAAAAAAACATATAGAAAAAACCACATTTTAAGTATTCAGATTCAAAATTGCCCTACACAAGTAGTTGTTGTAAATGTTTAACCAGTTAAGAAATCAATGAAAATTTTGAGTGTTTTTATCATCCCTACATTCTGAGTTTCTTGTAGCATTATTTCTGAAGACCGAGGGCCCAATCTGAAGAATCTATTGTCTCATTATTTAATTGTATCAGTTCAGAGTTTTGATTTATATTTCGTGATTCAGATTTCTTTTAATTGCATGAGCGTATCAATGAATTGATGATTGTTTGCATAAGACATGCATTTCCTTAAGTATTCATGATTGTTGTTATGATTTCCATTTCTGAAGATTGTTTCTTGACAGTTCCTCACATTTTCATCTACACTGTTCCTTTGCTTTAGATTTACAATTGTTGTTCCTTTCGGTTAAAAGTTACATTAGTTGTTCCTTTCAGTTAAGGTTACAATAGTTGTTCCTTTCCGTTAAAGTTACATTAGTTGTCCCTTTCGATTAGAATACAATTATTATTTCTTTCCAAAGATAGAATAATTCACTATGTCCTTTCCAGTAATTAGAATTCATGATTGATACATTAAATCTACAAGTCCTTTCTTAGATTCAATTACTTCTTTATAGTTAAGTGAATTCAATTAGATTAATTAGTTCCTTTCATTTTACAACATCTTAGTGATCAGATTTCAATTTCATTTAGTTCTTAGAATCTTTGGTGAATGTTTGAGGAACTTGATTGTTGATGAACTCAGATCTGGTTTAGCTACACGATTTTAGGCTACCTGCAAAAACTTTTCCAATATTCTTGAGATAAAAGACGAATCCCTGGGTTGATAAATTAATGTTAAACGAAGGTTGTTTTTAGGACATCTTTAGAGCCCAACATTTTGGCATCGTTTCTAGGGATAATATAAAAGGTAGCATAGGTTGTGTCTCTAGAGGACCATGTATTGAAGATAGAAGGTAAGAACCTACATAGGCAATAAATAAAATTCTTATGCCAATGCTTACCTCCAGTTGACACTTAAAAGGTTTCATAGGTGTTTCTTTTGTTGAAATTTATTTTGTCGTTGTGTGAAGTGTGTATGACTAGAAAGAAGGATCTTGAAAAACCAAAACCCCCACCAAAAACTACCAAAACCCAGGGTTCGGTGATCCCTGGAAGAAGCACTTTCATAGACAAAATCATCAAAAAGGGTGAATCTCAAGCTTTGGTTGGACTTAGGAAAGGACCCACCCGAATCCCTCAGGAAGTAGTTTCACCAACTACGGCCCACACTGATATTCATAGAAAATCTGAAGGGACCGAGCAGAGTTTTCAGAATACATATCTCCCACCGCTCAACCCCTTAGAAGAGGGAAGCTCTAATAATCTGGAGGAGGGAATAGGAGAAACTAGCAGGGTTGCCAAGGCATACCCACCACCACCACCACCTAATCCTAAGTCTCCTATGAGAGAAGGAGGAATATATAAAATCCCAGATAAAGGGAGTGCATTCAAATTCCTTGGAAAACCAAATAATCAATAATTTCAAATAGAATACCCGGATCAAGAACCTCCTGAAAATTTTTGGCACATTTTCGAAAAAATGGCACAAGCAAATCAACAACAACCCTAGACCTCCATGCTGGAGTATCCAATAGTTGATCCAATTGCCAATTCCCCCATGAAAGCAATCCCCTTACAAAACCTGCCAACCTTCCATGGATTGATCTCAGAAGACCCGGATGCATTCCTATTTGAATTTGATGTCATATGTAGAGGGTATGACAACACCTCTGAACCCAAAAAATTAAAACTATTCCACTCTACCTTGAAGGGAGAATCCCTGTGTTGGTTCATGGGATTGGGAGGTGGAACCATCAATTCATGGGACCAGATGAAACAAACCTTCTTGTTAAAATATCGGGATTATTGCAAAACCAGAGACCTAAAAGATGAAATCTTTCAAATGAATGCGAAAGAAAATGAATCATTAGAAGAATATGTCGAAAGATTTTAGTATAATTTGCAAATATCACCCTATGGTACATTACCAGGTCCAGTACTCAAAGAAACTTTGATCAAGGGTATGAAAGATGAATGGGTAGAAACATTGAATTTAATGGGGAAAGGTGACATTTATCAGGAAACTTATGAAGATATTGTTTTATTATGTATAAGGTGCTCACGAGGGAGTACATGGACCATGTGAGGAATGCAAACATCCCTCACAAGAAATAACAATATCTCCAGCAGGGGTGTCATGCGAGCTAGAGTTGGTAATCTCCTAGAAAAATTTAAAACGGATATTTTGAGCACTCTGACTACACAATTGGATATATTATAGGCCAAACAGAAAAGGTAGGGGCAGAACAAACCTTGGCTATATTTTTCCATAGGTGTATAAAGAAACACGGTCCAAGAGAATGCCCCTTGGATATAGTTCAGGTCTATGCTATTTGCGCCAAGGATCACGACACATAAGACTACCATCACTCCCAGGATTGAAATTTGTATTCAAAGAGGCAGAAGCGGAAACATAACCATTATATTTGATGGCTCAGCACCGTCAGTGGAAATCCCGGCCTCAAAATACATTTCAAGACCCTTCCTCTTTCTTTCCTGGATAGTACAATCAATAGCAGAATCCTGGATAGTATAATCAATAGTAGAATGTTGGCAGCACATGGCAGGGCCAACCATTTACTAATCAGAACTGGCAGCCCCAACAATAACCATTTGCAATCCCCACTTGGAAAAACCAGTCTGCCACAAACCCCAACTAGAAAAATCAACCAACTACAAGTTCCAATTGGCCAAATTCACAATACACCACCCCATCCTGGAAAAATTCAAATAATACCTACCCTCCACAATGGCCTAACTCGACTACCCAAAACCCAAATTGGAACCAGAACTGGCAGCGTCCCATGGGTATGAATAACTAACCTATGGGGAAGACCTCTAAAAACCAACCTCTATTACAAACTTCACTCCCATTTCCCCAATAACAATTGCACCCTCAATTACCTGCCCAACCCCACCCGAATCCCAATAACCATCCAAATCAGCTCGTCCAGATCATGGAAAGTGGAGAAGGGGAAATCAATTCATTAGGGTGCAATGAACTTCGGTTAAGATCGGGGTGCATCATCTCTCCTGAACAAAATGGCTTTCCCCAAGAACAGGGGAATGAAAAACAACCAACAATAACACCCTCGACTGTGATAATAACTGAAGAAATTAGGCAAGGAGGGGACACAGTCGAATCACAAGACTCTGATAAGGATACAATTCCCTCCCCTCCGTTCCCCAGAAGACTGATGATAGGAAAACCAACCATATATCCCGACTTCGACATTGTAGGGGAAATCAAGAATTTATACATCAAAATTCCACTCCTGCAATCCCTGGAAGACATACCGATCTACGCAAAGACAATCAAGGAGCTATGTGGGAGAAATCCCATCAGAAAAATAAAAAATTCATCATCAACAACTCATGTAGTGGGAGCCTTATCCGATCTAATTTTTGGTAGAGAAACACCAGTTAAATATGCAGAACCAGGGAACCCCATAGTAACAATAAAGATTCAGGGTTGTGCCTTTTCAAATACCTTAGTCGATTTGGGGGCGGCCATCAACATTCTAACTATGGAAACCTGCAATGCCCTGGGATTTCACTCTTTCGACCCAACCCTGATTATGTTGCAATTGGTCGATCAATCAGTGGTCAAACCACTCAGCACACTACATGATATAGCCATTTCAGTTGATTCCTGGGAATATCCCGTAGATTTTCTCATCATCAACCCAAAAAGTGGACTTGAATGGCATCCACTGATATTGGGCAGACCCTGGCTCGCAATAGCTGATGTGTACATAGACTGTTGATCGGGTACAATGAAAATTGCGAGAGGAGGTGTTACAACGAATATCATCTTATACCCTCCCGCCAAACCCAGTCCAACAATCATATATTCACAATTTCCACCTCCACAATATCCAGAGAACGATCTTTGTGCCCCACTCACGATGGAAGAAGCCCTCAAGCACAAGAATCAGCTAGAGGATGATGTAATCAGTGGTTTTCTTAACAACCCAACCGCTGTAAGTAACCCAACATGCTAGATACTCCAAGTTGTTCTAGACTATGAAGCACAAGGAGACCCTTAGAAGATTTAATGGAACAACAAATTCTGGCTATTGTTGTCCACAACAAAAAACCCATTGAGATCGCACCAGGGAAGTCTCTGAACATTAATGCCAACCTAGATGAACAACAAAAATGAAAGCTAATCCAAACCCTCTCTAAATACCAACAAGATTTTTCCTGGGATTACTCTGATATGAAAGGTATTGACCCACAACTCTGCACACACCACATTTATATTGAGAAAGACTCTCGACCTATCTGACAACCACAAAGATGGTTGAATCCCCACCTCAGAGATGTTTTCAAAGAAGAGCTACAAAAGTTGTTGGACGCATATTTTATATACCCTATCTCAGATAGTCGATGGGTTTCCCCATTAGTCATTGTCCCAAAGAAAAATGGGAAGTGGAAAATCTGCGTTGATTACAGGGAACTAAACAAAGCTAATCAAAAAGATCATTTTCCATTACCTTTCATCGATCAGGTCATGGATACCTTGGCAGGGAAGAAATTCTTCTCCTTCCTAGATGGCTTCAGTGGCTACAATCAGATCCAGATTACCCCAAAAGATCAGGATAAAATGACATTCACATGTCCTTGGGGTACCTTTGCCTACAAAGTATTTCCCTTCAGACTTTGTAACGCTCCAGCTACATTCCAAAGGGCCATTCTGAGCATATTCAGTGATCTTATTAGAGAAGGGCTCGAAGTCTACATGGATGATTTTACTCCGTATGGCGATGATTTCAATCAAGCCTTGACTAATCTGGAGAAGGTATTAGAATGATGCATCACTACTAGGTTATGCTTAAGCCACAGAAAATGTCACATGATGATAACAGAAGGTGTGGTATTAGGGAATTACATTTTTGTAGATGGAATTAGAGTAGATCTAGAAAAAATTGAGGTAATACTTAATCTACCTACTCCACACACACAAACTGAGGTATGTAGTTTCCTTGGTGCTTTAGGATATTATCGCAGATTTATGCCAATTTTTTCAAAAGCTGTTGCACCCCTACATGCTTTAACTGGTAATGTAGAATTTAAATGGTCTGACAAATGTGACATGGCTTTTGTAAGGCTCAAGAAACTGATCTCAACAACCCCATTGTTGAGGGGACCTAATTGGAAAATACCATTTCAAATTTCCACCGATGCCTCAGACATTGCCATAGGCGTTGTTCTGTGACAGGAAGAAGAAAAGAAACCCTACACCATTTATTTTGTTAGCAAGAATCTAACTCCAACCGAACTTAATTATACAGTAATGGAGAAATATTTCTTAGCTGTTATACATGGCATCAATAAATTTCGTCATTATATAACAGGCTATCCAGTTATCTTGTATATTGATCATTCTGCCATTAGATATCTAGCTAATAAACCAATTACTAATGGACGGGTCACTCGATGGTTTTTTTTATTTCAGGAATTTGATATTACCATCAAAGATCGACCTGGGAGAGAAAATATTGTCATATACTTCCTATCCTGATTCCCAAAAACAGACGATTCATTAATAATTGAGGATCAATTCCTGGATGAGCATCTGTTTGTTATCGAGACAAAACCACCTTGGTACGCTGATGTAGCAAACTATCTAGCAGCGGGAATATTACTGACACATTTCCACATAGCGCACGATTCACTTGGATCAGTGGATATCTTTTCCACACAGGAGCTAATCTCCAGATATGACGATGTGTATGAGAGGACGAAATCTATGACATACTCAAAGCAGGATGTGACGAGCCCCGTGGGGGGGCATTTTGCAGACAGTAGGACTGGACACAAAATATTACAGATGGGCTATTATTGGCCCTCAATATTCAAAGATGCCAGGAAATATGTCCAAACATTCGACAGTTGCCAGCAGATGGGGAAACCAAGTCAGGCTAATGAAATGCCCTTGAAAACACAACTAGTTGTCGAACCATTTGAAAGATGGGCATTGGAATTCGTCGGCCCCTTTACTCCAAATTCAAACCAAAAGGCCTATATTATCATTTCAATGGACTACATGACCAAATGGGTAGAGGCATAAGCTTTACCAAATGCAACATAAGAAGTATTCATCAAATTCATTTTTAAATTGTTTGTACGGTATGGACTACCCAGAGAAATAATTACTGATGGAGGGTCACAATTTACAGGCCATAGAATCACAGCCACCCTAGACAGATATCACATCAAGCACAAATTTACTTCTCCATACCACCCACAAGAAAACGGGAAGGTAGAAAGCACCAATAAGGTCCTAGAGACAATCCTGATGAAGACTGTCTCAACAAACCAATAGAATTGGGCTACTGAGCTCCCAAATGACTTATGGGATTATTGTACAACCTGGAATAACACCACTGGCTACTCTCCTTACCATCTAGTCTATGGTAAAGAACCCATATTCCCAATAGAATTCGAGATCAAGACCCTAAGAATGGCCCATGGAATTGGACTAAATCTTACAGAAGCACATAAACGATACCTTCAACAACTCAATGAATTGGATGAAGCATGCTTGTTTGTTGTGGAACGCATAGTTGTTATCTAGTGACAAAGAGAAACCTGACACAAGAAGCATATCAAGAAGAAATCATTCAAGAAAGGCGATTGGGCGCTCCTCTATGATTCCATATTTCAGGACTTTCCTGGGAAATTACAGACACGATGGCTAGGGCCATATGAAATTAATGAAGTCCATGATAATGGAAAGGTTACTTTGAGCACCATTGATGGGTCTGCATCACCCTTTCTGGTCAATAGACACCAACTGCGACTTTACCACCAACCACCTTCAAAAGATTCTTTCTATCAAGAAGTAAGTAAAGACCCTACGGTGCAGATTTTGGCTGGATGGGAAGGTAACCCAGCCACCCCAACTCCATAAATGATGCATTCTATTTGTATTGTACATACTGTACATAGTTTTCTAACTGAGTGCTTAGTTTTTTCGCTTTTTTTATAAAAATTCATATAGGAAACAAGAATCGGGACAGATAATTACAATTAACACCTTTTTCTGTTTCACACTCCTATTTTGTTTCATCATGCAGACTCTGTCTATTACATGTTCATGACGATGTTGTTCCTTTTTTAATGGAACAACTATTGTTCCTTTCTCGTTTTCTTGTTGTTCCTTTTTTGCGTGCCCGTTGTTTCCCTTTTGAATGGAACAACTGTTGTTCCTTTTTCGTGTGCCCACTGTTCCTTTTTGAATGGAACAAATGTTGTTCCTTTATCGCGTTCTTGTTGTTCCTTTTCACGCAACTATTGTTCCTTTTCACGCAACTGTTGTTCCTTTTTCGTGCAACTGTTGTTCCTTTTCGTGCAACTGTTCCTTTTTCGTGCGCCTGTTGTTCCTTTTTGAATTGAACAATTGTTGTTCCTTTTCACGCAATTGTTGTTCCCTTATTTACTATTCAAATTCTATCCATTCCTTCGTAAGTGCGGATTTCATCAATTAATTCTCACCAGCACTGTTTCTAATTTTCATTACAACGATCTGTCATTATTTTGTGGATGATCCCTCACACCTTATCAAAAATATTTTTAAGGACTAATCTCTCTGAAATATCTTAAACCTTGTTCATAATCGATTACCACCATAAGTTGTTTCTTTCCCTTATATATACAAATATATATGAATGATCTCCTGCCTCTATATTATAAGAAGACTTGAACACACTTTTACTTGGCATCTCTATACTTCCTTATACCATCCCTTACTCTTAAGGAGTAGACGAGCCTCCCTAAATAAACACACACACAAAAAAACAAACAAACATATATATATATATATATATATAATATAATAAAATTTTCCCATAAAGAATAGGAGGTCTCATCATGAGCCAACCTATCATGATCATAGGATACTAACATAAGTGACATTCCCACTATGGCTACCACACCAGGGCAATGGCCTTTAACACTTTTTTATCAAAGGACAAGAGTTCCCATCACGAGCTGGCTTGTTCACTTACGTTACAATCTAGTGAGTCACATTATCATCATCTGGCCACCAAACCAGGATAATGGTCTTCTTGGGAAAAGACAATTCAAATATTTATTAAAGACAAAAAAAATACAAATAAAAAAAAATATGCAATAAGAATCTTTTTTTTTTTTTTTT
>SNQJ01S0003156.1:420389-435472 GCA_010110895.2 Picea sitchensis | reverse complement strand
TGCCATTGCTCTATCTTCAGCCGAGGCATAGTACAGAGGGGTAGTTAACATAACCATTCAGCCTATGTGGCTACAACATTTTCTCACTAAGTTGGGCATTCAGTTTCATCGGTCGATCATCATCTGGTGTAACAACCAAAGCACTCTGAAGTTTTGCAAAGATCCAGTTCAGAGGCTGAGGACGAAGCACATCAAGATCCACATGCACTACATCCGGGACTTAGTACACAAGGGGATCATCGACTTACGGTTTTTTCCTTCAGCAGAACAGACAACAGACATCTTCACCAAGACCTTCACTGAACAAAAGTTTCATTCTCTACGAAGTCATCTTGGAGTGAAGGACACAGTTGCCTAGCACCTGTAGTTCTTCTTTTTACATACATTGTACCTTGAGGGTGGGTTTTTCCCATGAGGTTTTCCCTCTTTCCTCACTTTATTTCTGTGTATATTTTGTATTTGGTTACCTAACATGGCCTCGTTGTCGGGACCCATTCTTTATTTTCACCATAGTGATCTTCAAGGGGGGTGTTGGAGTTACTTCACACGCACCTAGGATTTCTTTTTCCTAAGGTTTTTCTTTGTTTATTAGTCATAATTAGTCATTATCCGGTCTCCTATATTTTAGGGGAGAATATTCCACCTAGAGAATATTCTCTTTCAGTTGACACTTCAGTTTGACTAGTTGAGTTGAGTTTAGATGTTGCATTGGTTTTGTCACCACGCAAAATTGGGATCATCACCGTGTTAATTCAACCTTGCCTTGGTATCATCACCAAACTAGCGCATTACCCTTGATTCCCTGAGTCAACTCCTCACTACTCTCTGTTCAGTCAGTTAACTGAAGACTAGTTGACTAGTTAACTCAATTAGGTGGCAGTTCACTCACATAACTTCCTGAGAGACTAGACTAGGTGGCAGTTCACTCCCGTAATTGTTGGTGTGTGTCCATATCACTCTAGACCACCACTATGACGCATTGGTTCTCCTCCAGTGCACACTCATTGAATTATACAAAGTATATAATGTGTAAATTATTCATTATTGACAACGGTGAATGAGGATTCTTTCATTCTTTCTCTCCTTCTTCTTCTTTCTCCAATTCTCTCTGCAAATGTGTGTATTATTGTTTAGCTAGATCTATTATGTGCAGGTTCAACACATTTACAGGTTAAAGAAGAGATTTTCTCCAGCTTAAATTGAGACTGAATATTGTTCAAGGATACCTGCAACTTTGAAGCAGTCATTGAGGTATTTATCAAGGTAGAGAATATCATATCTCATGTCTGCCTATGCATATCCATCTGGTCCACCGGATGGACATCCTTTACATCAAACTCAAAGGCAGACTTCTTGTAGTCTACAGCTATTTTAAGATGATGAANTCTCTGCCAATGTGTGTATTATTGTTTAGCTAGATCTATTATGTGCAGGTTCAACACATTTACAGGTTAAAGAAGAGATTTTCTCCAGCTTAAATTGAGACTGAATATTGTTCAAGGATACCTGCAACTTTGAAGAAGTCATTGAGGTATTTATCAAGGTAGAGAATATCATATCTCATGTCTGCCTATGCATATCCATCTGGTCCACCGGATGGACATCCTTTACATCAAACTCAAAGGCAGACTTCTTGTAGTCTACAGCTATTTTAAGATGATGAAATTGTGCTTGCAATAATTCCATTTGCATTCTTCCTCTCTATGTGTCAAAGGTTGACAACAAACTGTGTTGAGAAGTCGAGGTCTGCTTCCAGAACTGAGCATAGGTGTTGTTGTTGAGGAGTTCATTTCTTTGCTTGATCTGTTTGTACTTGTCAAAAATGTTTGACTTTGTTTGTCCATGAGTTGATTCAGCTATCAGAGTAGTGTTTTTTTGTCTTTGAGATGTTGGTGATGATGTAGACACTATAAACCAACTCTCTGAATAGGCCGAAGAGTGTGGTCCCTCCATGACTATGGAAGACTGCATTTCTCCTTCCTTGAGAAAATATGGTGCATGACTGGTCTTGGCCCTTTTTTTGTAAACTTGGAAGTCCTTGGTTGATACCTCTGTGACTGAAGAAGAGACCTCCTTTATTTATCTCTTCTCTGATTTCTTTTGAGGTGTGTTAGTATGTGAGACAATTGCAGGGGCAGGTTGTTCTTTTGTTTCTAGTAATGTGTTCTCCTGCCATTCTGTCTGGTTCATATATTTCTTCACCTTTGGCTTCTGTGTGTGAACATTAGGAGTACTTCTTTGTTTGACTCTTAGTTCAGAGATGACACCAAATGGGTCATATGCCCAAGTGGAACTCATAGTAAACCTCATCTGTTTCAATAGGTTATCTGATTCTTCTCCTGTTGATTTGTTGTTGTAAATGAAAGGGCCAATCTAAGTCTTGATTCTGAGTTGTTGCATCTTATTTGTTGCAAAAAAGTGGATGTCATCTGAGTTCATCATCTTCCTTATGTATTCTAGTGCAAAAATCCTCACAGGGAGGAATTTGGGCAATCTATAACGTGGTAGCTCACACCCATACACTCTTATCTCTGTGTGGTTTTGGTATAAATACCAATCCCATGTATTAGCTTGATCAGAAAGGTGTAATGCTCTCTGAATTTCTTCATTGCTCCTTGGCTCTTTGTTGTTGTTCAACATGAAAACTACTGGGTGAAAGAACTGGTCTATGAAGTCCTTGAAGTTGTGCTCTGTTGAATTTTTCCTCACCAATGAGGTCCATGAGGTCACTGACTGTGGGTTTCCTTCCTGGTTTAATTTATGAAGTGCACATGGGAATCTATCTGACTGGAAAAACAAGAACATGTAAACCAGAACTGAGGAATATCTAAACATTCCTTCAGTTGGAAACTTGAAAAGTTGATCATGAATGTTATCATCCAGGAATTGATAGAAAACCTAGAATAGGCTCATCTACCCATTCATCAGAGTAATAACCTAACAGGTAACAAAGTATGGAAATGATCTGGTTGGATTTGATAATGGAGATGAAGGATGAATAAGGGGGATTTTTCTTGGGCAATTAGGCATCTTCTGGTAGAAAAATCTCAAAAACATGGGCTCTTTGGGGGAAGGTGAGCTTATGGTATAGTTCATTTAGGGATTCAATAGAAAAAGGGATCGCAAAGTCATTTCTTGGGATTTGCAGCATATGGTCAATGGATTTAGAGGTGACTTTGAATAGGGTTTTGCCAAAGAAGGAAACAATGGCCCTTTGGTCGGGTGAATAGCGAGCTTGGCATCTGAGGTAAAATTTAGGGAAATGGTGAGTTTGTGAGAACATATAAAGAGGTAAATTGGACTCCCAGCGTCCGATTTCATCACTCTGGTCCAGAAAGATGTCTTTTAGCCAAGAGTGCAATTCGAAGATGTCAAATTCGCACCTCGGATCTATAATTTTGTAGTCTTTAACCGACAGAGGTATGTGGTCCATGTCGATAGGAGAGGGAAGGATCGGGTTCTAGAACATATCAGCAGATTTAACTTTGGGGGCCATGATTAACAGAGCTTAAGCTAAATTAATGGAGAAACTGTTATTACCTGGGTAAAATGCGCCTGTTGACGTTGAGAGGTTGTGGGAGTTAGCTTGACAGCTTGTTTCAGCACGGTGTCCACAGTGTATGTATAAGAAAATGGTGTTACAGGGTGATGAAACAGGGTTTTACAGTGTGTTGGAGGTGTCTGTTATGGAACAGGGTGGTGACGGGGTGGTTAACTGTCATGGAGAGCATTTTAATTGGGTAACGGGTATGTAGGAATGGAAATATGGAGGGTAGAAATAGGGTCACGACTCCCCCACCCCACCATCCCCGCCACCGTTCAAAGGAAGAGTCGTAGTCCACCACCATCCCCCCCGCCACCGTTAAAGGAAGAAAGGTCAGCAGGGTCTGAAATGTGATGAGGATCGTTGATCTTGGCGATGATGGATGTCGTCACTGACAATATGTGCGAGAATTAGCCACTACATGACAAAGTTATTTTTCGCTGGTAAACTCAAGATAAAAATATGCACTAAGTAGCGCTAGGCTTACCTTTTTCCCCTTTTACATCATACATTATTTTCCTAAGCTATAAATACCCAAATTTATTCAAATAATGGGTATATTTCAAAATCCCTTTCAATTTTCATGAGACAAACATCACTAACCTATCTACTAACCTAGTCATATAACATATTAATCCAGCTTAGACTGTTGGATTAATTATTAATATAACCTAACTAATTTGGCCAAGATTAAACAGTTGACCAAACTTATTCTCTAACCTATTAACATAAAATCAAAGAGTTTGATCATGATTATACAATATGATTCAAACTAAATTTATTTTTGATGGGGTTGTATATTTCTCTCTTCTTCTTTTTTTTCTTTTTTTCTTTTTTTATTTTGTACCCTCTTTTCATTTTTTGTATTTTTATCCTTTTCGTCTTCTTTTTTTCTTTTTCTTTTTCTTTTTCTTTTTCTTTTTCTTTTTGTAAATCATTTGCAAAATAAAATATTATTTACAATGAAATATGACTGGAGGAAGAAATTTCAATCACCAGGTGATACTATGAAATATAGGGTTATAACAATGGCTCCACTTGGGGATGGTACTCTCCTTGTGCGGTGCCAAGAACCAGCTACATGTTGCCTTAAATCCTCTTCTCTAGTACTTTCTGCATTCTTATTAGTTTTATTGTAAATGGAAATCTAGTGACAACTGATCAGGGGCTTAGGGCCTTCTTTTCGAACTTCAACCACTGATAAAAGTCACCCACTCATGACAGAGAAAGTAAAATGGTATTTACAATGAACTGAGTGAGAAAAAATTGCAATTGCATTCCTGTGAAACATAGTGCTTGAGCATTCTACCATTGACAGGTCCTCCTCGCAGGTCTGCTCCATCCATATACTTGATCAAAAATGCATTGCTTCCTCTGTAGGCATGGATTGTGAATGGACCTTTCCATAGATTCTAAAATTTTCCATGCTTTCCCTTTTCTTGATTCCTTGAGTCCCATTTCAGTACTTTATCTCCTATCTAGAAGTCATCAACCTTGGTCCTTCTATCATAGATCTTCTTGATATTTTCCCAAATCACTTGATTTTGGTTGTAGACCTATTCTCTGGATTGTTGCAGTTGTATAGTATGATTAATTCTCCTCTGAATGTCATTTGGTTCTACTTGTACTTCCTACAATAATTTCATGACAGGGACACCTAAAGAAGTGGGAAAGATAGCATCCATTCCATAGACCAAATGGTATGGGGACATGCCATTTGACCTCTTTGTAGTAATTCTATCTTCCCATAGTGCATTTACCAACTTATTGTGCCATGAATTTTTGTTGTCTTGCAGCAAATTTTTGATAATGTTGACCAAACGCTTGTTTGAAGACACTTCTAATCCATTCCCCTGAGGGTAATAGGCAATACAGTGTCCTACGGTGATCTGATATTTGCTGCAAAACTTTATCATCTTATTTTATTTGAATGTTGTTTCATTGTCAATGATAATTTTCCTGGAACATCCAAATCTTGAAAGAATGTTAGTTTCCAAAAGCTTAATGATCACAGCATCAGTGGCTTGCCTAGTGGGTACAACTTCAATCCACTTGGTGAAATAATCAGTGGCTGTGAGAATCCATTTTTGTCGGTGTGATGATGGTGGATGGATTTCTCCAATGAAATCCAAACCCCATTGTTGAAAATAAGTTTCAACTAAAATTGGTTTCAAGGGTAAAGGCAGAAGTTTCCTTTTTCCTTCAAATATTTGACATCTATGACAGGAGGCCACTTTCTTCTGGACATCTGCAAATAAATTTGGCTGGTAGAAACCATCTCTTAGAATTTTGTTAGCAGTAGTCTTCCAGTTCAAGTGTCCACCACAATATCCTTCATGAAATTCCTGCAAAGATTTATCAGCCTCATCTTTCAACAAACAGTTTAGTAGAATCCCTACAGCATCTTTCCAATACAAATTGTCATTTAAAATACAGTACTTCATAGCTTTGAGTTTCAGAAATCTAGCTTTAGTTTTGGTTAAACCAGGAGGATATTGTAAGTTATGTAAAACAAAAAGAAGGTCTGCATACCAGGGAGAGGTTGAGAAAACCTCTTTAACTTGGGTAGTCGCCTACTCTTCTTGTTCATCCATTGTAGCTAGAAAATTAATATCCAAAGCATGAAAATTGGATTCAGCCATCAATTTAGCCAATCCTTGACCTTTGATGATCTTGGTTGGTTTTATCTCAATATTGTATTCAAGGATAAGAACAATCCATTTACCCCTTTCTCCATCAATATTGTCTTGGGTCAGAATATCTTTTACCACATAATTTGGGACATAAGCAATAATGTGTGAGTGGAAATATAGTCTGAAATCTTTGATTTCTTTCACCAAAGAAAAAGCTTGTTTTTCCATGATGTTTATAATTCGATGCAACATCTCTCAAGGATTTACTAAAGAAGGCAATAGGTTGTTCATGGCCTTCACTGTTCTTCTGCAAAAGAACTGTTGCAATAGTATGCTTAGAGGCAAAAGAGAATACGAGGAAATATTTTGTGTAATCGGGGCTAATAAGCACATGGGCTTGTGTTAAGGCTTGTTTCACCTGATCAAAGGAATTTTTTCCTTCTATGGTCCATTTTATGTTTGTGTCTTTTTTCAACATATTTGTTATATTTCTGAGAAGTTCTGCTAAGTTGGGGATAAATCTTCTTAGAAAGTTTATTTTTCCTATGAAAGACTGTAATTCTTTTATGTTTCTGGGATGATCTGTTTTTTGAATGGATTCAATTCTGGTAGGATCAATTTTAATTCCATCCTTTGATATGATATGTCCAAGCAGTTTACCTTCTTCTAGACCAAAAAATGTTTTCTTTGGATTAAGTGAAATTCCAAATTTCCTGCATTTTTCAAAAACTTTTCTAAGGTGGAGTAAGTGTTCTTCATCTGTTTTTGAAAAAATAGTGATATCATCCAGGTATATAACAATGAATCTTCCAAGTTCATCCACAAAATTAATATCCATTTCTATCTGAAATGTACCCCCAACATTCATTAAACCAAAAGGCATGTTCACATACATGAAATTGCCCCAAGGTGTAGTAAATGTTGTTTTCTCTTTATCATTAGGGTGGACTAAAGCTTGGTTGTAACCAGAAAATCCATCTAACAGAGAAATTCAACTAGACCCAACTACCTTCTGCAAAATATGATCCATTTTGGGCAAGGGATAGTTGATCCAGAATTGGATCCAGGAACTAGATGGGGCTCAGAAGGGCCTAAAAATCAAAGTGGTCAAAATCTCTTCAAAATCGACGTGTGCATAGGCATCGACAATACGAACCCAACGCAACTTGAAAGGGCTCAAACGGATGTCTTATGTTCCAAATATCGAGATCTGTTCGTTTTTCCAATCAGGGAAAAACTTAACAGTCAACGGGCTAAAAAGTCAACGTTGACGTCATGCTGACGTGGAAGCATTTGGAGGAGACATGTGGCAATTGACCATACAGTGACATGGAAAGGTTGCTGATGTGGCAGGTATATGTGGACAAATCAGGGAGTGACATGTGTCACCACTACATGGGTGACATGTGGCACATCAGTACTGATGATGTGGTAGGTACAGTGGTAGGTGAATGGGCTGAAAACTCGGCAGACAGGTGGATGAATGAGCACTTGAAACATGGCATCAGAATTAGGTGAATGAGAAGGTGCCATGTGGCCCAGACATGGCATGCCACGTGGCACCCATTCGTTGGCTAAAGTTTTGTTTGGAAAAATTGGTTTAGCGTCCACCGAGATCGACCACGTGACCTCCCACCAAGAAAGTGACTTGGCAGGGTCGAGTCTACCATCCTTCCTGTCGTTGGTGTGTATTAGTTATATGGTTTCATATATATATAAAGTGAAAGTGTTTGTTTTATGAAGGAGGTTAGGGTTAGGGCTAGGCCCTAGCCCTCGACGCATACACCATCTGATATACCCGTTGTAATATACCCTGGGCCCAAACCTTAACATATGGCGCGGTTATGGTATTGCTCGAGCCCCCGATCCCATGATATACCATAAGACCCGAGGGTATTCCGTTCTTAGCGCGAGATTTAGGTGGTAGACCCGGTCGGTCGACATAGCCCGCCGACCAAGGGGCATAACCAAAGGTTGGGGATCCAGGAGCTTAAACGGTATGGGCGAGTGGAGGCAAAACACTTGGACACATGTGCCATAACCATAAGACCAGGGCTGAGATAGCAAAGGGCCAGTGAGCCCGAATAGCCAGGGCCACATGGAGACCCTCCATATGACCAGGAGCCAAGAAAAAAAGGTGGTGTGCCCCTATATTTGACATAAAGTGGGTTTTGTACATTATAATAGTCATTTTGGTTGATATTATTCAACAATTCTAGAGATTTTTTACCAGTATTGGGGGATATTGGGCCCTTTTTGAGGCCTGATCTTGCGGGGAAGTTGGGAAATGGTTATCAACTTCATATCTATATAAACCAGGGATTTTTGAAGCTATGGAGGAATTTCTTGGCTGGGATTTGAGCTAAAGTAACAAACAAATCTTTGATAAAACCTATGCATTTAACTTTACTTGAATCAAAAGAATATAAATCCTTATAAGGTTTAGTGATATCAAGTCCTTATTTCTCCATAACATCCTTAGGCATAAGGTTGTGAGAAGCACCAGAGTCTACCATGGCATTATGCAAAGTTTTGTCATGAATATTTAAACTAACATAAAAAGGATGTACATCACCACTTTCATATTTTCCATCAACTTCAAGCCCAAATAATAACTTTGGTTGATTGTCAGCAATGTTTATTGTGTATGTACCCATTCCTGCCTCTATGTTCAAAGCTTTGATCACTTGTGATCTGTAATCATTCTTATTCATTAACTATGTTAGAGGAATAGGTATTTTGAGCTTTGCCAATTCACTTTCCAGGTTGAACGAGGTTTGAGTTCTATTTTGATTAGAGAGATCTAATTTCTCAACAACATTCTTTTGTGAAATGTCTTTTGGTTGGATGATGGAGGGAACATCAGTTTGAGTTGTTTTTTATTCAGATTCAAATGTTCTTTTGGTTAGGACCTCTAAGTTTTTCTTTGGGGGGCTATCAGAAAATTTCTTGGCAGTTGTATTTGTTATCTTTCTAAAGTTAGAAGCTTTCTTGGTTGGATTTTCATTGGACTTCTTACTTCTCAGGTTATATTGTCTATGAACTTCCATAATTGCATTTTCAAAAATATTGATGTTCTGATTCTTCCTCATCAACTTCAGTTTGTGAAAGAAGGAAAAGATCATGTTCTTCTTGGGTAAGAAAAATAGAATCATTGTCATTTATATCCATTAGATTAATGTGAACATCAGCAAGTCCCTCAATTGCTTCTTCCCCCTCATCAACATAATTTTCTTGGAAAGGAGGACTAATATGTTGATCTGGACCTCTCTGTTCTCTTTGTTCTCTAGGTTCTCTTTGTCTAATTTGGGGTGGATTTCTCCTTAAATTAGGATTTCTGATTTGGGGACCATGTTGATTTTATCTAGGTGGATTCCTATCAGTAATATCTAGTATTTACATCATCCTTYCCATAGTTCTGAATAAGGATTYTATTCCAGCATCAACAGAAGAGGTAGATGGTTCTTCCTTGATAGTTACTCTCCTCTATGTTCTTTGTCTAGCTCTCTTAGCTAACATATTTTCCTCTACACTCACAACACATCTTTGCATTTCTTCCAAAGTTGTAGGGTTTCTCTCTCTCAATTGATAAGACATGTCAGCATCAAAAACATCAGGGAATTTGATCAAAGCTAAGCCTTGATGGGGTTTAATGTTTGTTGGAATTGCATTATAAATATTGTTAAATCGAGTGCAATAATCATGTACACTTTCCCCTTGGTTTATTTTAATACTGTCATATTCGTATAATATTTGAAGTGGATTTTTCTTAAGTTCCCATCTATTGAGAAAATATTGGTGAAAAGCAGTAATTTCATTAAGGCTAGTAGTTGGTAAGGCTTTGAACCATTTCCTAACTTCACCATTTAAGCTTTGGGAAAACAAACACATTTTGACATCTTCCTCATCTACTTCTTCCAGGTCAAATAAGTCATTCATCTTGTCAACATGTTGTTATGCAGTCATACTTCCAATGCCATCAAACTAAGGAATCCTAGTTTGATCATCCTGGGGCATATTGTGTAAGGCAACAGCCAATACAAGGAGAGCTTATCTTGATTTCGTGATTGGTGGAGGAGGATGGATAGCAGGAACTCATGTGACAGGTTGAATGGTAATCTGTAAAATTGTTGTAGAAGTGGTGGCAGATGTGGAAGAAGCAGGAATGGAAGATATAGGATGAGCTAATTGAGGATTGATAGAAGATGAAGAAATGGTCAGAGAAGAAATCTCAATAGACTGTTGAATGTAGGCTTTTTGCAAATCTTGATCAAAGTCTGATGCTAGATCTTGTAACTTCTCAAAGTTTTGTAGGATTTGTTGATCAATATTTGATCTAGGAGAGTGTCTTTCAGGTGTACTAGGTTGAAGGATAGCTTGATCTAAAACTGTTTCATCCAAAAATCTATCATATTTGGTTCTGAAAAGGTTGTTCTCAAATGGTAGATAAAACTAGATGTCTTGGATTGTGACAAACTTCTCTGGAAGAGAGATTTCCCTAGGAGGAGGACTACTACTCCCTTGACTTTCTATTGTACTTCTTTTTCTAATCAATTTTTCAGGTTTATCTACTACTTTTACAAGTTCTGGATCGGGATGAGATCTTGTATGAATTATTTTTGGAGCCAGAACTTAAGCCTTAAAAGCCTAATTTAACTATTTACAAATTTTTACAACCTCTGAACATTTATCTCTTGAAATTTAGATCTTTTATTGTTCAGAAACAAATTTTTCTTACTTAGGGAAGACAATTTATAAAGTTGAAAAATTTGTTCATTTCCCCAGTATGGTCGCCACTATGTTATCACACTGTAATTTTTAGAGGTTGTAGAAGAAATTGATAGAGGTAACTACCAAACCACTTTGGAAGATGGGATCTATCCCTACCAGCTTCATCGAGGGATCTCTCTATCATATTTAGATTTGTTTGAGTTTTAAAATGTTAGTCTGGTTATGATAGTTCGAATTTTGTTTGTTTGTTTCAAATAATTGATTGAAAGAATGCTTAATTTTCCATTGGGCTATGGGATCTGTACTTAAAGATAAGGATCAGTTTCAGATTTTTATAAGGTTTTCTCCACAGGGTAGGGTAGTAAAAAAGTTGGATCGATTCAAATTAAATGGAATTAATAAGAGGGACAAGAGAGGAAAGTCCACTTAGCAGAGGAGCAGTTAAGAATTCCTTCACTCAGTTTCAGATGAAAACATACAAATCATTAAAAAACCAGAGACAAAGTATATGAAATAAATTTTGTTCTTTTGGCTTTCTTTTAATGATTAGAATTGGAATTACATGAAATAATTACATGGAATGAGAAAACATTTGACAAAGAGAGAAAAACATCACCAACAATCTGACACAATAATCCTATGAATAAGCCTCTTTTATTACTGATCGATCCTTTGAAAAATTACACAATAGCTCCTAGGTAAAAAAATCAACCATTAATACTTTGAAGAGAGAAGTATTTATAAAATTATTTACATCAGATCCTTCCATAAATGACTAGGATATTATGGAGGAATATCTAACTAACTAGATCTCTAAAATACAAAATATAGGGATTTTTTTATTTGCTCAGATCCCTTGTGTTGATTTCATGGAAGTGGTTAGTGACTCATCGTTTTTACTTTGGTTGGTTGCTCCATGCTGACTAGAACACCAAAATTGTCTCTACTCAAGTAAAGTGCATAGATCTTCCCACCTCTTTTTACCTGGGATGAAAATCTTGAGAAATTTCCTGTATATCTCATCCATTTCAGTATACTTGGCAAAAGTAGGCTTATTGATGAAGATATGATTATTCTCATGTTGAATACTCAAGTCTAAAAGTATTGTCTCCAGGAAAGATTTTCCAGTAATGCTTCCCTGTATCCCTGCAAACTTTGAACTGTCCTTTGCCACTACACTCATTTTTTGTTTGTAATCAGACAGAGTGATCAATGTGTCATTTAGTACTAATAATCCATGAAGACCTTTCTTATGTAGCACTTCAAACTTATTGAAAAATATTTTCCACCTATGTCCATCACTTGAGATTTTTCTTCTAGCTGCAACATCAATCCTTTCTTGGTCATGACCTTCTTGATCTCAAGGATCGTCTTTGTTCTGTCCTCAATTTCTAATTATTCTAACTGTTGCTTGTTTTTGGATTTTAGAAATTTGATAAGTTCACTAGCCTCTGTGGGTCTTTCTCCTAACTCTTCCTTGATGATCTCAATTTCTCCTCTGGCCTTCTGTACTAACTCATGTTGTCAAAATAGGATCTATATGGATGGCCAAATTTTTGACATTAACTTGTTGATATCTACCCAAATATTTTCCTTAGCTTCGGCTAAGGTTTTTACCATGACAGACTCTTTCTCTAGTTGTTGTAACTTTTGACTAAGCCTTTAAGACTTATGCATATTTTTCTGGTGATTGGCCTGGAACATTGACTTCAGTTCTTGCTAGTTCTTTACCTCTTCTTGTAGTTTTTTTATCTCTTCCCCTTGGATAGACATGTCTTCCATGGATTTTACAAGTTTGTCGGATGCATCTGAAACTTGTACTGGGATTGCTGATGGAATTTTTGTTGATGTGGATGMTTCTGTTGTTCTAATTCCTTTTAGAGGGACTTCCTCCAGTGGTATCATGKCCATCTTCACATTCTACTCCTTTTCCTTTATCAATTTATCCATKTTTGCTTCTATTTCTCTTATTTGTGCATTTTATTCCATGATCAGCTTCACCATTTCTTCTTTGTGGCCTTCAGTATCAGCCACTTCTTTGGCTTGTGAATCTTCTGTAGCTGGAAGCTTCAGYTGCTTTCTCASAGATGTTATATCAACATTATTCGTTTTTAATAACTCTTTTGTTTCCTTGACATTTKTTGGTTCATACCCAATCTTCAACACCAATTCTTCTAATGATTTGATTTTGTTGTCTTTGGCCAAAGAAGATATTTTCTTCGGCTTCAATTGAGACTAAATATTGTTCAGGGATACCTGCAAATTTAAAGAAGTCATTGAGGTATTTTTCAAGGTAGAGAATATCATCTCTCCTGCATGCCTATGCATATCCATCTGGTCCACTGGATGGAAATACTATACATCAAACTCAAAGGCAGTCCTCTTGTTATCTACAGTTGTTTTAGGATGAGGAACTTGTGCTTTAAAGAATGCCATTTCAATTCTTCCTCTCTCTCTATCAAATTTTGACATCATTCTTTGTTGAGTAGTGGAGGTCTGCTTCCAGAACTGAGCATAGGTGCTATTGTTGAGGAGCTCATTTCTTTGTTTGATCTGTTTGTGCTTGTCAAAAATGTTTGACTCTGTTTTTCCATGAGTTGATTCAACTGTCGGAGTAGTGTATGTTTGTCTTTGAGATGTTGGTGATGATGTAGACAGTATAAACCGAATGTATGAATAGGCTGAAGAGTGTGGTCCCTCCATGACTATGGTGGACTACATTTCTCCTTCCTTGAGAAAATCTGGTGCATGACTAGGCTTGGCCCTTTTTCTGTAAACTTGGAAGTCCTCGGATGATACCTTTTTTACTAAAGGAGAGACATCCTTTCTTAATCTCTTCTCTGCTTTCTTTTGAGGTGTGTTAGTATGTGAGGCAATTGCAGGGGCAAGTTGTTCTTTTGTTTCTAGTAATGTGTTCTCCTGCCATTATGTCTGGTTCATATATTTCTCCACCTCTAGCTTTTGTGTGTGAGCATAAGGAGTACTTCTTTGTTTGAATCTTAGTTCAGAGATGACACAAAATGGGTTTTCAGCATACTTTTGCTTCTCTGTGACAAGCTCATTAAAAAATGAAACAGATGTCTTGAGCATAGTTCTTCTTCCCTGCAACAAGCTCATTAAAAAATGAAACAAAAGCTACGAACATAGTTTTCCTCTCTGTAGCAAGCTTGTTAAAAAATGAAAATAAATCTGGGGATTAAACTCAGAGCCATGAGCATAGTTCTTTCCATGTGTCAAGCTCGTTAAAAAATGGAAAATTCACCTCTCTTATCATGTCGAGTCTTTTCACTAGATCTCGTAGATATCGAGTCGAGTCTTTAATTATATCTCCTAGATGTCGAGTTTATTCTTTCGTTAGGTATTGTATTTGAACCTTCCTTTCATCTTCCTTTATCAATTGACCTTTTTTCCTCCATCTGGTACAGAAATCGTTAACAATGTAAGCGTCAACGAATGAAATGAAGCTTGGGGGGGACATATCTCTAGCCTTTGATTATCATTCTGGAGTTAAGTCGCTATATTTTCAAGTTGGGGGCAGAGTACCAACCATCCATGGGTATCCCTCAAAACCTTTGGAAATTACGTTGGGAAATTACAAGCATAGTTTAATTTTGTTTCAAGCTTGTGTAAAAATGAAACCAATTGTGAGCTTAGTCTTTGTTCTTTCTCGCGCTAATAAATACATGAGAATAAGTTACCAAGATTAGTCTTTGTTCTTTATCATGGTCATAAATACATGAGAATGTGACCGAGTATACTTTTATCACTTTTTCGAACTCGTAAAGGTTATAATAAAAAGGAACTCTTTGGAGTCTCCTTTAAGCTATTTTCAGAGTCTCTAAACATGAAAAGATTATCGAGTGATATTGCTTCCTTTCACACTCTTTAAAAGGTTTGAAAGGACGTATTTCAGGTGATATTTTATCTCTTTTCCAGCCTAGCAAGACTAATTAAAAATGAACACTCTAATCAAGCATGATTAGAAGAGTTCTCCTCAGTATTGTTTTGCACTTTTTTCAGGCTTGGGAGACTAAATTTACGAAAAATTAATACATGGAGTCGCCTTTAAGTTCTTTTCAGACTCTCTAAACATGAAAAACCATTGATTTTTCCTTCTCTGTACTCGCTAAAATATACATTGAAGAACCCATATGGGAAGGAACCCTTACTTCTTC
>SNQJ01S0003156.1:376087-391260 GCA_010110895.2 Picea sitchensis | reverse complement strand
AGGCATCGGGATATCGACGTTCGGGAAATCGGGAGTCACGATGACATGAAATCGGGAATTTCTATAGGAAAAGTCTCGGGAGCGATCTGGACCGTCCGTTAGTGGAGACACGTGGCGGAGATCGAGGTGTCGGGAGATCGGGTAAGTCCATCTTGAAAACCCCGACACAAATCTGGACCGTCCATCCATTTAGGACAGGTGTCAGAGATCCGGAGAGAGAGAGTCGGGATATGGGCCATCGACATATCGGAGATCCTGAGGTCGAGGGAATCGGGACGCTACAAGTCGTGAAGCCCGAAAGTTCATCTGGACCGTCCATCTGTTTGGGACGCGTGTCAGAAATCCGCAGAGGGTCGGGATGTTTGGCATCGGGAAATCAGAGTTCCTGAGGTCGAAAGAATTGGGACATCACAAGTCTTGAAATCCCGGAGGAATCAGGACCGTTCAGCAGAGAGGACGCGTGGAAGACATCGGTGTCATCGGGGAAAGCCCCGACAGAGAGTCACCCATCGGTGTTTGGGGTCCATCGGGATATCGGGGATCTCGGTGGCAAAGTGTTCATGCACTTTGGTTTCGCGAACCGCGAAATAGCGAGGAGAAGCGAGAACCGTCCATCCTAGAGGACGCGTGGTCGAGATCGAAGTAATCGAGAAAATCGGTATTAGTGAGATCGGGGAAATCGAAGACCAAAGAATTTTGATACTAGAAGTCGCAAAACCCCGAGGGAGATCAGGAGTCGTTGATCTCAGCGACTGCTCACCACCGTTGATTTTGGTTACGGAGGAAGGGCTTCCTGGTGACGTCAAATCGGGAATCAGTGCATTGGGAAATCGGGGATTCTGTTGACAAGAGGTTTGGTGCATTTCTACATGCGAAACCCCGAACTCCGATAAGAGATAAGACCGAGGTCACAGGTTAACGGTCATATGGTTCGAGGTCTATAGTCAGGAGGGCTAACGCTAAAGGGGCGCGTCAGGATTCGAGGAATCGCGAGTCCTGGGGACGTTTGCAT
Source organism: Picea sitchensis (assembly GCA_010110895.2). NCBI lineage: Eukaryota > Viridiplantae > Streptophyta > Pinopsida > Pinales > Pinaceae > Picea > Picea sitchensis. The sequence goes on along the minus strand of SNQJ01S0003156.1, from coordinate 390,248 downwards.
TTCGACATTGGAAAGTCTGAAACCCCGATGGGGGACAAGGCTGCGGTCTTGCGAGATAGAGGTCGTGTGGACCAGGCCATAGCCCGGAAGGGCTAAGGCCGGAAGAGAGCTCGTCGGAGATCGGAGAATCGAGGGCATAGGAACCCTCGACATTATAAAGGACAAAACCCCCGAAAACCTGAAATTGTCATCAGGGGAAGACTACGGTTAGGTGTAGAGAGTTGTATAGGCGAATGAAAGACCCGTTGCTCCGGGTTGGCATTTCGCTGATGCAAGATTTGGGGATTCTCATTGTCGAGGACTAAACGAAAAACTTTGATTTGGGTAGTGGGTATGTTACAGACAAGGATCTTAACATAGCTCTTAAATGAGTCTACAACTTGCAATCAACAAATTTTCCTACCATACATTCTCATGGAATGGCCACCGATAGCAACAAACCTCTTAAACAACTCTACATCTTGCAATCAACGAATTCGCTTACCAACCATTCTCATGCAACGGCCACCAACAGCAACAAACCTCTTAAATGAGTCTTTATCTTCACTAATCATGTCTTGGTGCAACCAACAAATTTATTTACTATCCATTCTCACGCAATAGCCACCAACAGAAACAAGCCTCTTAAATAAATCTTTACCTTCACTTCACTAATCATGTCTTCAATGGCACGAGATTGACCAATTCAACTTTTCATAAAAAAAACATAATTTCTCTAACGTTACCTTTAAGCAAATAGGATTCCATGACTCCATAAAAAAGAGTGAACTAAATGTCATTTATTTATTTAGATTTCTTTATTTGGAACAAGGATCTCCCAAATATAATTAGTTTTGTTATATGAAATAGTTGGTTATCGTGGGCCATCCCACCATAAAGGTTGATCACATATAATCCACACCTTGCCACCTTGAAGAACTGCATGTTTCTTAACATCTTTAGTTTCTCCAACTTGAGCCCTAAGCTATTTGGGTTTCTTTGTATCTATCATGACTATTGTTATTGTGTTGGTGAATTTCTTGCATAATAGAATGGATTCTTTATATTTATAATGTTTTCAAATTTATATACGAGGACCGCATATAGAAAACCAAGGTCAAGTACAAGATTGTCCAAACTCTATCTGGAATAAACTCTTTTGGTTTGGGATTTCATGTACCATTTATAGCAAACTCCTAAGGTGAAGTAATCTCTTGCCACTAATTTTAATTTAAATATACCTAGCTTCCTCAAGTCTCTTCATGTTTTCTAAGACTATATAATTAGATTGTGCACTCCTTGTGAATTTGACTTTAAAGTCATGCCTCGCTAATTATACATTTTTTTACCTCCTTGCATTTTTTTGAGATCATTGTTTGCATGGCAACATTATTAATCATAAACAGATATCCCTTATTTAGTTGCATATACCTTGTTTAATTAGGCGAAAAATAATCTCACATTTCAATGGTATCCCCAACCAAATCACTTCATAAACCATAATTTGTTATTAAGAATGTCAACTAAAACAGTTTGTTGTAAGGTTCTCAATCAACCCCTTTAAAACCCATTCTCTATTTATGGGGTTGTGTACATTGCATATAGTAGGCATAAGGCATATTTATATGTTGTTTCTTATTATTTGAGAGTCTATGAACTCTGTTTCTCTTCTTCTTTATAGAGTAAGTGTTTTTTTTTATGTTGTTGAAATTCATCATTATTGTGTCACCTACAACCCTGGATAGAAGAAATAATATTCACTATGGAGAGGATATGTCAGGCAGATTATTTTTTTTAATGTGGTAATTAAAATTTGTCATTAGATATCCCAATTATTATGAACTATATATATATCACTGCCAAAGGATGCAGTCAATGTGCCTACGTTTTCTACTGGCAGGAGAATGGTTTCTGCACCAATGTCTCCTTCCTCAGTTGATATCAGGGTCTTGTGTTCTTTCAGTGCAGATGTTAACCCATCCAAGCCCAAGGGTCATCTCGAGGACATGAGTTAGAGTTTCTTGCCTTCTTGTTGTTAAGGACAATATACTTTCTGGCAATGGAGATGTAGTTGGTACAACCCCTGCTGAGGTTGTTGACATAGTCCCATCTTTGTGTGTTTCAAGCTCTCCTCTCCATTGGGTGGTTTGAAAACTATTCCAATAGTTGTCGCCTCTATAGTTTTTTCTAAAGTCTCCAACTTCAAGGTGCCCTCCCTTTTAGGAACCTACCCCGCCTATTTTGGAGGCACGTCTCTTTGTTGTTGCCCCTTCTCCCAGCAATGTTGAGATGGCATCTCCCTCTAATGGCTTAGGCTGGAGATGAAGAGGTTGTTTCTCTAAACATCGCTTAGACAGGGATCTCCAAGTCATGTGCCATAACTCCACTGTTTATCTCAAGCTTACAAGCAAGCTTATCTTGGTGCTTTCTTAATTGCAAGCTTTAAAATAAATCGAAGTGGCATATCTTTGTTGAGTATTTCATTCCACAATAATATGACTAAATGAACTCCCTTGTTCTCAACACAGATTGCATTCCAGAGGCATATCTTTGTTGAGTATTTCATTCCACATTAATATGACTAAATGAACTCCCTTGTTCTCAACACATTGCATTCCAGACTATGTCCAGATTTGCATTCCATGCACTTTGAAAACCCCACATATGGGTCTGGTAATCTAATTAAATCTCTTCTTCCGGAGGAAAAAAAAATCAATTTGCCATAGGATTGAGCAGGAATTCTACCCATACTTTTGCTCATCTGGATTTCGTTGGATTATTGTACTTTAACTGGAATGACCCTTGTTTAATATGGTTTGATTTCTCAAACGACCTTGACCATATGATTAAATGCATTAGTTGCACCTGCTGCTATTAACATTTCAACAAGACTAGAAGATCCAAGGTAATAGCAAAGACGGATCATTGAGACCAGGTGCACACATGATTTTGACATTTGTGAGTGGAATAAGAGATTCACTGAAATATCAACTTAAAATATCCTCAAAAATGAACCTCCATATCAAAGTAATAAATAAATATCGTCCACAATTTTAAATGCAGTGCCAACCAAGTCTCTTAAACCTTTAGTTTATTAAATGTGAGTCTCATCCACGATTAAATTCTCTAGATTGCTGTCAGGTAGTTTGAGTTTGATAATGGACCTTAAGTTCTACAGATTGCTGTCAGGTAGTTTGAGTTGGATAATGGAGTTCTGTTTAAAATTCACTTATAGGACTTATATAATATAACCACTGAATGAAAAGGCCTACATCCCTCTTTGCAGTCGATAATTCCAGATTCCTGAGTTTCTATAGACTTGACACAGGTCTATAAAAATTGAGAGATTGCATCTCAATACCTTTGCAAGTGAGAAAGTACACATAAGAATATGTGAAATTTATGTCACAATTTCTTCTTGATCTTGTTTAGAACTATACGCCATGAACATAATCTATGTACAAATTAATTAACTACTGTGTTGCTCATTTGCCAGCCTGCAAAAGAGACTAGGATATCATATTCTCTTCTACATATATAGAACATATAAATCATTCTGCTGGTATAAGAGTTCAAAAGGTTTTGATAGCTAAATATTTATCCTGAACGACATGGCCTTACAAAAAGGACTAAAACTCACTTACAGGACATATGACCACAGAATATAACGGACTACATCCCTCTTTATAGTTGAGATTCCCAGATTCCCAAATTTCCATAGACTTTGACACAGGTCTATAAAAACCATTTAGATATTGCATCATCTCAAGACATTTGCAAGTGAGAAAGCACATCTAAGAATAAGTTTATGTTACAATTTCTTCTTGATCTTGTTTAAGAATTATACACCATGAACATAGTCAATGTACAACTTAATCAACCACTGCATGGCTCATTTGTCAGCCTGCAAAAGACGCTGGGATATGATATATTACTCTACATATATAAGACATAAATCATTCTGCTCATATAGGAGTTCACAAGGTTTTGATGGCTAAATATTTATGCTGAACGACATGGCACTAAAAAAAATACTGAGTACTGACTGAATTTTTATCTTCAAATCCCTGTGATGCATACTTTCTTCACCACTGATATTATAACTCTGCAAGAAGTCACTGATGCAGGGCCAATGAAGCAGATTCCAGATATTTGTAGGTTCAATTGAGACTGATTAAACATGGAACAGCCACAAAAAGAATAACAAGTTTCAGATTCTACATGCAATTAAGCTTGTAGGCAGCTGAACCTCAACCTGGCATTCTTCAGGTCCGTTGTATGTTTCATTGCAAGATAATAGTGCACCCAACTGAACTGTATTAAATATGGCAAAGACATCCAAAACCAGAAACCTACACTTTCAAAGTAGGTTGGTTTTGGAGTAGAGGGGCAGCCCAGAGCCCTGATCAAGTTCTCAACCACTGAGGCATTAAATTTTGGAGGTGAATTTGGAACTACAATATCCACCTTGTGTTCATAAATTTTTCCTTTCTTATCAAGTTTGTATACTGATGTCCCATCAAAGCGACCTTGAGCCTCCCAAGGAACCCGAGGTATCCCATGAACTGTCCAGCGTATCATTATTATATTCTCTGCAGGATGCCAGATTCTTAATATATCTACCCAAATTGTCTTGAAGAATATTCTACCATGAAACCGGAGAGCCCAAAAGATTAGCTTGTAGTTTTCAATGCCAGTAAAAGTATTCAGTGGATCCTTGAACACAATGTCCTCCCTGACACAAACACAATTGAGGGACACAAAACAGTATGAGCTAGAAATATTGCCAATGCATAGGACACATAAAATGTCTCGGTAATCTAAGACTGAGAAATTAATCAGCCTGTTAATAATTAAAAAGATAACTAATAAACTCACATATCTTGATTAAGAACAGAGGATAGAAATGCCAGAATATAGTGAGAAGCAAAGCATTGAGGCTAACCTCGCACCATTATTACCATTTAATCTTCTCTCTCTTTGGAAAAAAGAGTATAATGTGAAAAAATCATTAAACCTTCTGCCAAGGATGCCTATATAAGAAATTAACAGAATGCCACAAGATGTATGAACAAAGAAGCAACAAAGGGGCAAACTTAATTCACTGGTCACTCTACCAAGAAACGTGTCACTTTATTGAAAAGAAGATTACTGATAGGGGTTCATATATCCACAGCATGGATTCATTTAGGCAGATAGGTATAAAACAAAGAGATTCAGAAAGGAATCTGTTGGAAGAAGAAACTATGAATATTCAATTAGGCAGTTAGGTATAAAACAAAGAGATTCAAAAAGGAATCTGTTGGAAGAAAAGACTAAGAATATTCAACTAGATGAACATGTCTGTACACATTACTGGAGAACAAGCTGAAAGTCTATAGTTATCATTCAAAAACAATCTATTCAAGATGTATCAGCAGTTGGAACTCTGCAAGCTGTGCTCCACAACATCCACCTTGGCACAAGCAATGATTGACACACATGCAAGTCAGGGAAAAATCATTCAAAGTGCAAGCAAGGGTTAAAATTCACAACTTCAAAAGCAATATGCAAGCCAAAATGTTGAAATTCTCGATGAAGCAATTCAAGGCATATCACTTATATCTAAAACATCATAACTCAAAGAAAATTGCTCCGATAGGTGTACAATATCATTAAAAGGTTTGTTATAGGGTGAGTGCTAATGTTCACAAACAGAGGATACACCACCCATAAACCAATGGGATCCTCTCAATATGGAATTTGAAAAAAAATTCTAAGTTCCATAATAATATTGTAAAACAGAAATAGCATAAACCCATATGCAAACACTCTAAATATCAGACCCAAATTACTTGACTAAAAACACACATTTTATCCAACACCCATTAACAGAATAATAGCATGAGCAGCCACACAAGATTATCAAAGTCAATGTTTAGAAATCCCACTCCTCTGGGCAAAACCTTATTCAAATACTTCAGTCTGAAATACATACAGAAAACCAACTATTCTTGACAAAACAGAAAGCCGTACAGGCTGTACGGCTCTGTACAGTCCCGATCTTCTTTGCTGGGCGGTCATACGGCAGTACGGAACTCTTAGTATGGCTTGGGTTCCTCCTTTCCTTACTGCAGCTGATCACACTGTCATTGCTATCAGTGATTCAGTATATCTTCACCTCTTCCCTCAACCATACTGGTACAGCCCTCTCTTCTTCCTCTTCTGCTCATACGGCCCTGATCCGTACAACTTGTACAGTCTCTCTACTGGTTGCAGAGGATTGCTGGGAGACCTCTTGGGCTCTCACTTAGCCCCTATCCCCTCTTGCTTGCCTTAGCTTTCCTTCTCCTTGCCCTTGCTCGGCCTCTATGCTTGACCCTGCTCGGCCCTCTTGACTGGTTCGCCCTAACCTGTCACTCAACCTCCCTTGGAAGAGCCACACTCACTCAATTGGCTAGCTTCTCCCTTGAGGTGCTTGTGAAATGAGGCTCTCTAGGTATATTATAACCCTAGCCTCTCTCTCATGCATTTCTGGCCCTTAGATTTTCTTCCCAAGACCTAGATCTGATGGTGGGGACTTAATCAAGCATTGAGACACCTTAAGTCACATCCAACGGTTGTGACTTAATCTCAAGTTGACTTAAGTGATCCCCACCAACATTATGTTGTCTAGACATAAAGGGGGCCCCTTCCACACTACTAGTGTGGAAGTACCTGCCCGAGCTACATAATCTAACAAATATCACTATCTAAATCATCATAACTCAAAGAAAATTGCTCCGATATGTGTACAATGTCATTAAAAGGTTTGTTATGGGGTGAATGCCAATGTTTACAAACAGAGGATACACCACCCATAAACCAATGGGATCCTTTCAATACGGAATTTGAAAAAAAAAAATCTAAGTTCCACAGTAATAGGGACATCAGAGTTAACCCGAGAACCACAGAGTTGGCCCGGCAACCAGGAACTACAAATTCAACTTGGCTCAGCCCCTAAAATGAGACTGGTTTCCCAATGGATCTGACCCAGCCCCATTTTGACCCACCACCTCAATGAAAAAACTGTCGAGTCAAGCAAAACAAGTTGGTTTTTGAAAAACTCACTGAATCAGAGGAAAATCCCACTAAATCAAAAGAAAAACCCCCCAAGTTACGAAAAAAATGCTGATTTCTACTATTAAATTCTTAAAGTAAATGTTTTAGAACCTTATGCTCTCAATACTCTAATGCAAATTAAAAAAAATCACCTCTTTCCTAAAGATTTCCCGGATCTAGTCCCTATGGATTTACAGCCTTGGGGATGATCTGAAAAATAATTTACAGCAGCAAACAATGGACAATATTTCACTTCTTTTCAACTCCAATCGACAAAGCAATCCAAGAGAAAAGATACCAAATGTGTGCCAACAAGTTTCAGCCCTCTAGGGCAATCTTATAATGCATAAACCAGATCTGAAATTCGCTTTATGACAGCAGTAAATCTGGCAGAATATCTTCAATATCAATGTTAATACCCATTGCTACCCCCTCTCATCTAGGGGTAACTAGAGGAGATCATGTCCCATAGCCAGCACTGAAGTCAGTGATCCCAACGATCATGATGATCAGCATGTCTAGAGAGATCAGCCCAGCAGACCCCTCGGATGCCTCTTCCTCACGAACATGGCTCATCACACTCAATTAACAAGGCTCATTGGGAAATGGTGCCCCAGCACATTATAAGGTACACTAGAGTCTAGTCCTTGTTTCATATAAAGTGTCATATTTAATGCATTGGACATTTGAGTAATGATCATAGGTTGAAGTTGGATAATGAATCACGAGCTCAGAAGTTATGCCTTTTGCCTTGTTTCACCTTGATAACTAGAGGAGATCATGTCTCATGGCCAGCAATGAAGTCAGGGATCCCAACGATCATGATGAATAGCATGTACAGAGAGATCAGCCCAGCAGCCCCCTCGGATGCCTCTTCCTCACCAACATGGCTCATCACACTCAATTAGCAAGGCTCATTGGGAAATGGTGCCCCAGCACATTATAAGGTACACTAGTCCTTGTTTCATATAAAGTGTAATATTTAATGCATTGGACATTTGAGTAATGATCGTAGGTTGAAGTTGGATAATGAATCATGAGCTCAGAAGTTATGTTTTTTGCCTTGTTTCACCTTGGTGGGCATCCTGGGCATCTTAGTCACGTGTTGCCACTCCTAGGGAAAAGGGGTACTGTTATCCCCGATATCTAGGGATAACTAGGAGATCATGTCTCGAGGCCCACATGATCCCAGACATGGAGTACGAGAGCGGATCGACTTGAGCATGGCCCTGGAGGGCCCATCTTTCTTCTTCTCAGCCAGCGTTGTCCTATCAGCAGTAGCAGCTTCCATCACTACCGGCCTGGGCTTGCATCGGAGAGGACTCTTGCTCCATGAGGTAATTGGTCCGAGGTATCATGGTATGTGTCATATTTGATCGTTATAACCTTCTTATATATGCATTAGGTTCCTTTCNCCAAACAAGGATAGGGGAGATGAAAGGAATAAAGATGGAAAATGGTAAGTATGGAGGGAACGGACGATGACCTTTCACAGATCCACCCAATAGCAACCCATCCTAAAGGGAAATCAAATTATTAGGGCACCCTGTCACCCCTCCAAGTATGAATGAGGCAAAGAGCATAATTTCCAAGCAAACATCATGAAATGAAGGAGGATTCAATATAACATATTGAATTGCTTCAAAAATCAGAGTGATACATACCATGATACCCAAACTCATTACCTCATGGAGCAAGACCCACCGTTACTCCAGGACCAGGCTAGTGGGATGGATACTGTTGTTAGTGATAAGTGGACTGCACTGATGAAAAGAGGGGCCCTCCGAGGCCATGCCCAAGTCCTCTGGCTCTTGGTACTCCATGTCTAGGACCTGTGGGCCTCGAGACGTGATCTCCTTAGTTATCCCTAGGCTAGGGGATAACAGTGCTTTCTAGGCCATGTTGGTGTGGCGAACGTTGTTATGTTGCAGACGATGAATGGTGATGTGTGATGGAGAGGACGGGATCTGTGAGCCCAGTTGATCATCTAGCTCTCGACACTCCATGTCTTCTTCCTGCGAGCCTTGAGACATCATCTCCTTAGTTACCCCTAGGCTGAGGGGTAACACAACTCACTAAATAATTTATATCGGTTGGTGTAATGCCTTCCTTGACACCCACCGAACGCGTGCGCTGTTTTAAAATTTAGCTTGAAATCTTAGATTATTAAGTTCTCATGAATGTGTTCTTCAGACATTCTCAGATCTGAACATTCATACATTAATAACACACGTTCAAGATAAAACATGCACAACGAAAGATAAATAACAACATACTAAGACAAGTATTTTACCCTGGAAACCCCACTAAGACTTTGTTCTTCTTTTATTTATAGCAGGCTTTTACAAATACATTACAGGTGTAGTTCCTCGGCCTAAACTCTCCAAATATGAACCAATACCCTCTCCGTGCACTCTTGAAAGAACTTTGTCTAGTCCCTAACTCGACCCTTGATAGACTCCCTTAACAGCTCAACTTAGCTGCCCTAGATTGACTGTCCTTCAGCCTTCCCTTGGTAGCCCTCACTCGGCCTCCTAGATAACTAGGCCCAACTCGACCCTAGATCTCACCTAAGTGCTTCATCTCTTAGCTAGCTCACTCTACTCTGAGATGCTTGTGAAATGAGGCTCTCTAGGTATATTATAACCATATCCTCTCTCTCATGCATTTCTGGCCCTTAGATTTTCTTCCCAAGACCTAGATCTGATGGTGGGGACTTAATCAAGCATTGAGACAACTTAAGTCACATCCAACGGTTGTGACTTAATCTTAAGCTGACTTGAGTGATCCCCACCAACATTATGTTGTCTAGACATAAAGTGGGCCCCTTCCACACTACTAGACACCCCTAGTGTGGAAGTACTTTCCCGAGCTACAAACTCTAACAGTCCCTCTTAGCAAGGGAGGTACTGCCACTGGAGCTACCTCCTCCATGATCAACATCTTGAGTTGTTGTTGCTCCCTCTGCATCTGGAAATCCTGCTCCCTCTGGATCCGGATGTCCTGCACTGAAACTGCCAGTTGCTCCCTCTGGATTTGCTCCCTCTATACTTTGAGTGGCCAGCTCCCTCTGCACCAGAGCACCCTGCAGGCTCTTGTTGCTGCTTTATTTTGAGATCCCTCCCAGATCCCATAACATCTGAAAACTCCTGCCCAAAACTGAGAACCCCCATGTCAACAGAACACTTCAGGTCACAGTTACTGTGATACTCCACAATTTCCTGTTCTTAGTTGATCTCATCTTCCATTGAATTCGCTAGAGGCACTTTCCCGACAATCCTCACACCTCAGCCCTGAGGCCATCTCAGCACTGCACACAATGACTTTTCCTCAGATCTGAGGCTTGCCCACTCGATACCTCTGTTAGCAATCTCGGCTTCTCTTCCTGCAGCCTACCCCCTTGGCAACCTTGCACGTGGTGTTGGGTCCATTGACACAGTTTCTCCTACCATGAATCTATTGCCTTGTCTCAGACCTGCCTGCCAGCTCACCTGTCGGTGCTCCTGCCTAAGCTAGCTCTTGGCCTGCCTACATAGTTTCCTTCTACCTGCCGACACCCTTGCCAAAGGTTTTCCTGAGCTCTGCCTAAGCTCACTGCCTACTTGTCGAAATCGTTCGTGGCTTGTTGTCTGGTTGCAGTCTGCGTGGCGTTTAATGCAACCCTCGTTGGCTGTTGGCTAGCCTCGGCGATTGTGGGTTGGCATAGCAGCTACGGCTATTTTGGCAGCCTGCAACTGTTGTTCCCCTGGCGGTTGAACCCTCGGCTACCTTCTATTATGAACATAAATATACATATAAAATAGATATTTGTAACATAATAATTAATTAATAAATAATAACTATTAATAATGAAAGGACATGTCTCAAAGGGCATGACTATTGGTTAAGGGCACCCTTGCGTGGGTATATAAACGAGCCCTCATTCTCAATTGTATCTCATCTCATCTATTCATATTTTATATACTATTCCTACATGGATTATTATGTTATATTCCAAGTATTTTGGATAATTCTTGTGTGAGTGAACTTTGTTCGTCTCATTTGGTATCAGAGCTGCGTTTTTGGTTCTGGCCTTTGGCCACTAAGTTTTTATCAGACCTTGTTTGATCTGGCTTTTGGCCAACCCAATCGTTTCAGAGTTTCTCTGAGAAATTTGGTCTTGGACCACCAACCAGGCCTTTGGCCATTCAAATTTTCAAGTTCTTAGGAACTTCGATCTTTGACCAATTCAGGCCTTTGGCCATTCAAATTTTCAAGTTCTTAGGAACTTCGATCTTTGACCAATTCAGGCCTTTGGCCATATAAAACTCAGGATTATGTTGAAGAACATTTCGCTACCAAGAAATCAAGAACAATATATATATCAGAAATTTTGTTATAAAAAGAACCCATACAAAAAAAAAAATTGAAGTCCAAAATTCTGTTGAGGAGATAAACTGTCTATTGCAAATCGAGAAAATCGAATTCGGAAGTCAGAAATTCTAGTGAAGAAGAAGTCTACTCCCTGCAATTTGAGGGAAAAAAAAGTAAATAGCTACGATTCTAGCATTATAATCATCGATTTAATTATTAAAAGTAGCGAAGGGACCATAATTAAGAGAATCAATAACAAGAACAACCGCTAAATATTTCTTCTNTGCAGCACATTTTAGTTTCATTTGTCTTGTCTCGCAAACAGGTGCTCGTTCAGTGATATATCTCTTCTTTGACTATCTCATTCTTGGCAGTAATCTGTGAAAGGGAATCTCTTACCTTGATCCATTAAACCTTTAGCCCTTCATAAACCCAGATTACTAGGGACGTCTCCCTTGGACTAGCCATCCTAAATAGAAAGAGCTCCCCATCGAGGTGACAGTGGGTGGGGAAGCTCCTGTTACGCCAGTTTGAAAGCCTTGACTCAAGCTAACTTAAACCTCTCCTACAAACTAAGCGATAACAGGTACTACTAGTAGTTCCTTGAAAGGAGTAGCATACCACTCCCAATCATACTTACCACTCTTCCATCCAGGATCCTTCCATTCTCCCACCTTTTGGGTAATGTGGTTACATGTACACCAAAAAGGCATGTACCTCATTCTCTTATGAGAAGAAGGAGCTAAAGGCCCAGAGGTAGATTGCAGCTGGCAGAAAAAAGAAAGAAAAGGGATAATTAAGACAGTTAAAATCCACAAGTCCACAATTGAGCTCTACCCCCTCATCAACAGTGATCGCCCCTAGTCCTAAAGTGAATAAACACATTAATCTATCAAAAAGGACTTGAATATATTATGAATAACAACAAAGGAAGTGCTATGCTTGAAACCTTTTTAAGGGGACTCACAAATCATATAAAAAAAGTAAAAGAAAAAGGCAAATAAAGGGGTTCGGAATGAAAAAAGCGTCGAGGAAAGGGTAACTCAAGTGCACCCTCTACAAAGGCACTCATGGAGGTGAGTCCATACATTGTCTTGCATGTTAATGACCCCATGCCCAGAAGTAAACCCATGACCACTTCACATTCATTACATATCTTTGATTGGTTCTTTTGGGAATATCTCTTTACTTGGGTACTGGCACACCTAATAGGTTCCTTTGATGGCCCTCCCATACCTAAACTTGCCAAATTGCATAAAGTCTTGGGCTTGTGTGAAGTTTGAAGGGGATACCCAATGAGAGTTGTTCATTTGGCTTTTGTATTACCTAATGGCTTACTTTATATGCTTCTTAGGACTATTGTAGCTTGCTATTGTTGGTTTTACTTGATTCCATGGCTTTGACTGACTTGAGCGCACATGACATGGTCTTTGGAGGACGTCATGTGCTTTCACCCCTAGATGTTGTGCACTTTGTACAAGATACAACATGTGTGATGCAGAGTGTTGGGTCACCTGATGATTGACCCCCTTCAGATACATCCTCTCACACCACATGGACCTTGGAAGTGTTGAAGTTTGAGTAGCTTCGGAAGATATTATTATTATATTCATATTGTATTTGACCAAGACAAAACCCTAAAGAATAATGTTATATTATATTTGTTAAGTCGGCCCTATTGTGCCTTTGTAAAAGTTAGCCCTATTGTGCCTTGACAAGACAATTATAAATTAGAAGGGTAAAGTGCACAAGTCGGCCCTGACCTAATTCTGGACAGTCCAACTTGTATTCATAAGAGGCCTAGCACCTCATTTGGAGAGACACGCAACTAGCTCTCTCACACAATGTGCAAGTCTTAGAGAGTGATGCAGCTACAGAGAAGGAGTGACGCAACTACAAAGGAAGGGTGTCTCGATAAAGGGTTTTGGTTATTTGGTGAAGGACTATCTTGGTTTAGTGGTGCGCTACTCTATTCTAGTTAGGGTTTTTAGTGGATCTTTTGTTTTGGTGAGATCTCTCTTGAGAGAGACATTGTACTTGTTGAAGAATTTATATTGAAGAAGCTTTGTTGGGTTTTCTCCCCCACGAGGGTTTCCCGGGATATATCTTGTGTATACTGTGGATGTCTTTCTTTCAGTGATCCTTATGCATACATCTATTGCTTTAATAGACTAAAGTTAAAGAATACTATATATACTTAACTGCTTAAGAAGAACTTTAACAGGACGATGGACAGATGAGTTCTCATTTGACAGATATGGTCATGATGGTAGGCAAATGGGCAGGAAGCCCACACCTTGGACAATGCACCCCAGACCTTATTCAACTTTTGATGGAGGATGTTGCATTGATTATGCCTAAACACTACTCAGAGAGGTGATGCATGATCATTCCACCTAGACACTACTCAGAGAGGTGATGCATGTGTTGATTTTCATAAGCATCAGGTTAAGCATGTAGTTCATTTCAATTTCATCATGTCTTAACCATAAACAAGAATGTTGCAGCAACCAAGATCACAAGAAGAAATACCATGCACAAGTACACAAGATATATCTTGAGAAACCCTTCTCAACAAGGGAAGAAAACCCAGCCAAATCCTTTGTTATATTCTTCAAGAGAAAGACCTTTCACCACCAAGAATGACTTAGCACACAAGAGGGTGCTTAAGCCCTAGAAGACTAGCGCCCAAGAGAGGTGCGCACCTTTGCCAAAGAGAAGTACTTGCTGAAATTTCCAAAACACACAA
>SNQJ01S0003156.1:336649-369632 GCA_010110895.2 Picea sitchensis | reverse complement strand
GCCCCCTCAAACTTGACCAGCGGATTTCTGGACTGGTGCTTCTGGTTTTCTAGTACTTCTGGTTTTCTGGTACTTCTGGTACTTCTGGTACTGGTGAAAACTAGGGTTTCACTTTCCGGGAGTTCTATCCACTGAAAAGGTGCACTGAAGGTGCCAAAGAGTTCCTTGGGCTAGGGCACACTTTTCTAGATGGCTTTTGGGCTGAAATTCCCCTTCAATAAAAAGCCCTAATTTTCTTGTACGGCAATAGTGACGTTTTTCCTTTTTCTTGTGAAAGATGCTTGTGCAATGGGTTCTTTCAAGACCTATGCTCTGATACCATGTTGGTTTTCATAAGCATTAGTTTAAGCATGTAGTTCATTTCAATTTCATCATGTCTTAACCATAAACAAGAATTTTGCAGCAACCAAGATCACAAGAAGAAACACCATGCACAAGTACACAAGATATATCCTAGGGAACCTTTTTCAACAAGGGAAGAAAACCCAGCCAAATCCTTTGCTATATTCTTCAAGAGAAAGACATTTCACCACCAAGAATGACTTAGCACACAAGTGGGTGCTTAAGCCCTAGAAGACTAGCGCCCAAGAGAGGTGTGCACCTTTGCCAAAGAGAAGTACTTGCTGAAATTTCCAAAACACACAAGAAGGATATGATTCTACAATGGAGAATCATCTCCTACTTATATTAGACTTTGACCAATTAACAAGGGCATCTATTGGCACAACAAGGCCGACCTCTCTAAGTCAAATATACTTTTTATTATATTTATTATTTATTATAATTAATATTAATATTAATATTAATTATATTTTACATTAATTATTAATCACATTAAGGTGGGGCCAACCTGTACCCTTTACATAACAATTAGGGTTACAGGTTGGTTTGACTCTTGAACAATATATATAGCAAAGGATCTAATACACCCACTAGTGCTCATCCACTAGGGGCACATCCATAGGGATGTCATAGATCTGATTCACTGCATTACACAGATGAACCAGATCTTCACACATTCACTTGTGCTCGTCCACAAGCACGTCCACTCTACAGATCTGCTTTCCCACTGCCACCAACAGGAGAATCATCTAGAGTTTTCTCATCAACTCTGTTGCTCAGAGGAGGCCATCACATCATCTTCATTTCTGTTCACATGACGATGTGCCCAGCGCTTTTGGGATTTCCCATGTTCACCTTGTGCTCAGCCACAGGCACGTCCTAACTCAACCGATCGCTTTTCCACCGGATAATCATCTGGAGTTCTTCTCACTCACGTCATGGAGGAGGTCATCTCTACGTTCCTAGCTCTGTCCCAAGCTGGAACCACGAACCCTTCTTAGGGGCTTTCTCTCAGGTATGTAAGCTGAGAGAAAGAGAGAAAGGCTTCACATAGCTGCTGTGTTCCACATCTCATAGGTTTGTAAGCTGGAGGATGTCTCCCGTGGTTGCATTCATCAACAGCATGATCATTCCACCTTGGACATTGGCCTTCTCACCCTTGGCGTTGGGCTATTGATAATGACATCATGTACTAAGGTTTGTTGATGATGTTGGGGCTTCTTTGCCATTGGGACACCATTTGATGGCTTGAGATGTGACATGGCACTTGATGAGGATCTTCCACCTTGCTTGCACCATTTGACGATGACACGTGGCCTTGGGAGGCTCTCTTCACCCTTGGGGAGCTTGACGTCACCACACGTGTGACCCTATTGTAATGTATTAGCATGTATTATCATTGTTAGAGGCTATTTGAGGGGTCGGCCCCACTTGTATCATGGATTATTGTTGTCTTACTTCATTATTGTGGACATATGCACTTGGTTACCTCATAAAAATAGAGGGAGCGCTCATTGTATCAAGACACAACTCTCACACTTGTGAGATCACCATTACTTGCTCTCCCACTTTTCTTTTTTCACTCTACTTGTCTTGTGCGCACCTTTTGGAGGAGAACTTGTGGATGCTTTGTCTTATTTTGATGGATGATCTTGAGCTAGGGTTTCCTCATGCAATTAGACTTGGTTAAAGTTGTTAAATTTCGAGCTTGATTGTAAACTGTAAGTAATTCTTTAAATTATGACTAAACTTTGAACTTAGCTTAGCATCATTCATAAACCAGAACATCAATAGTCATAAGAATTTACCAGCATGCAAGATCACAACACATGTACCCTGGGGAAACCCTATACAAGGAGAAAAACCCCAACAAACAATTTCCTTTTATTGCAAAGATAATGTATGACCACTTACAAAATATCCACCATGAAATGTTGCTCTTAAAGAGCTTGCGAAGTTGACTCTGACTTGACTGTGTAACTAAGAGACCTTGCTGATATATAAACTCCTGTTACAGACCAACACCGAAGATGTATCTTTGTTGCCTTCAATGACTGAGATACGCTACCTCTTATGGACTAATATATCAACTCTGATATGGACTGTTATTGCTGGCTCTACTGGACTGATACGCAGCCTTTTCTTGGACTGATATATGCCTTTGTTATGGACTGATATATGCCTCTGTTATGGATTGATATATCACTCTACTTCCTCACCAATATGCAGCATAACAATTGTGTAGAAAAGAGGGTCGACCTCTTGCTTAAATAGGAGTGGAGAGGTAGAGAGGTGATGGCTCGAAATAGCCTAAGTGAATGCATGTGTTTACAACTGAACTTTAACACTTCAGTTAAGACTCGACCTTGACTGGACATGCATGCAAACTACTCGGCATGCACATGACATGCATGCATGCAACATGCAACTAGACATGCATGCATGCGACATGCAACAAAAACTTGACAACTTTGACTTTGACCTAGACATGCAATTTTGACTTTTACAACTCGACTCTTTACAAGGCAATTTGAATTTCTTCACGATGGATAATATCACATGTGCCAACACACTAAACCAAAACATTTACATCATTTGCAATATCAAGAAGATGGTTTGTTTCTAGCTCATAGGAATTTTGCATTCAACCTAACTTTTGCTAGATGCCTTGACTTTTGCTCATGGCTCACAAGGCTTGACTAGGCTCACAGAGGTTGTACGTTCCCCCTGACTTTTACACTAGTCTTTCTATTCTCACAGAGGTTGTATGTTCCCCCTAACTTTTGCACTAGACTGTCTATGCTCACAGAGGTTGTACGTTCCCCCTGACTTTTGCATTAGATTTACATCTTGGCTTTTGTCTTAGACTTACAAGGCTTCTACCTTTGCCTTGGCTTGACTCACAAGATCATATAGCATCTTGTTTGTCCTGACTTTTGGTTTGACTCACAGAGGTTGTACGTTCCCCCTGGCTTTTGACAATACCTCACAAGACTGGTTGATTCTCCAAATCTCCCTGGCTAGCCTCAGAGTGGCCCATATGGCCTCTCATTTGAGAATGACTGTCGATGTTGCCAACTTTAACACTCCCTCTCAGCGAGGGAGTCATTCTCAGCCACACCAAGCTTGCCTCTCAGCTGCACAAACCATCTCAATGGCAATGGCTTGGTCAGGATATCAGCTACTTGCTCGCTCGTGGCTATGTACTGTAGCTTTACAGTTTTTCTCTGAACCAAGTCTCGAATGTAGTGGTACATCATGTCAATATGTTTTGACCAGTCGTGAAATATCGGGTTCTCTGTCGGTTTGATGCAACTTTGATTATCACAGTGAACCACCATCGTCTCAACCCAGAAACCAATTTCCTGAGCCATACTGCTTCCTTGCTAGCATCACTTGTTGCAATGTACTCAACCTATGTTGTACTCTATGCAATAGATCCCTTTTTCCTGCTTGACCAAGAGATCATAGCGGATCCTAAACTGAAGCAGTATCTGAAAGTACTCTTCCGGTCCACTGGGCTTCCTGCCCAGTTAGCATCCGCATACCCATGCAGAAATAAACCTCCACTGGATGTATATCTCAAACCATAGGTAATGGTCCCTCTGAGATATCTCAAGATGTGTTTTGCTGCCACCCAATGTCTCTGTCTCGGTTCAGCCATGAACTAATTCATTGCAATCATTGCATAGCATATATCTGACCCGGTATGGATCATATACATCAATGATCCAATCAGTTGTCTATACATGGTGGGATCCACCAAATCCGAACCTATATCAAAATCATGCAGCTTCCTCAGGTTGGTAACCATCAGAGTAGATATGGATTTGCAATCCATCATATCAAACCTCTTTAATACATCCACTGTGTATTTTCCTTGTGCCAAAAATATCTCGCCCTGTCTTTGCCACACTTCCAATAATCCTAGGAAGTAATGCATCAAGCCTAAGTCTTTCATCTCGAATTCTGAGATTAACTCCCTCTTACACCAGGCTATTAGCTCTTCATCTCCTGTCAGAAAGAGATCATCAACATACAAGATTAGTATAACAGGTTGGTTCCCTCTTAACTTGAAGTACAGGTTTGCATCAACATCACTTTTCTGAAAGGCCAGGCTTCTAAGAAAGCCATCAATCCTGTCATACCAAACTCTGGGAGCCTGTTTAACACCATACAAGGCCTTTCTTAGCTTGCATACATGAGTGTCTTTGTTATGCAATACAAAACCATATGGTTGTTCCACAAAGACCTCTTGTTCAATCTTTCCATTCAAGAATGTTGTTTTTACATCCATATGATGTAATTTCCAACCAAGAACTGAAGCAAGAGCAATAATAGCTCAAATGGAGGTATACCTGGCTACAGGGGCAAAAGTCTCGTCGTAGTCAATTCCTTCTTTCTGAGAGAAGCCTTTGGCCACAAATCATGCTTTGAACTTTTCCACTTGGCCTCGGCACAATGTCCCAAACATTGTTCTTTAGAATTGACCTGTATTCCTCAAGCATGGCATCCTTCCATACTTGTAATTTATCTGCTTCTTCAAATGAAGAAGGTTCGACATCATTGATGTTGCTCATGAGTGTAACATAGCCTCCAAACCTGTGAGGCCTCTTACTTTCCCTGAAAGTTCCTTTGGGAGCAGCTATCTTTTCTGCTTCTTGCACTGCTTCTTTAAACCATCCTGGCTTCCTTTTAGCTGGAGGTTCTTCAAGAGTTCTTTCCAACTCTTCAACAAGTTCTAGGGGCTCATCACTTGGCCCTTCATGAGGTTCCTCCCTCTGATCATCTGACTCTTCATTTTCAGAAGAGGGTGAAGTTGGTTGAACTGCTTTTGATTCCTACTAAAGCTCTCTAGATTTCTTGAATGCGGCTTCCTCATGGAAAGGCACATCCCTGCTTACCTCTATCTGCCTCTGACCTGGAACATAAATCCTGTAAGCCTTGGAGTTCTTGTTGTACCCCACAAAAATCCCTTTCTTACCCGAGGGTTCCATCTTTGTCCTCTTCTCCTTAGGAACATGAATATATACAGGACATCCAAATATCCTTAGATGCCCTACTTCAGGTTTGATCCCTGAGAAGACCTCTACAGGAGTCTTGTCCTTCAAGATAGCATGTGGACACCTATTCTAAATATACATGGCAGTGGAGGTAACTTCTTCTCATAAAGAATTTGGCAGACCCTGGTCAAACATCATGGCTTTCGCTACCTCACAAATTGTCCTGTTTTTCCTCCCAGCAACACCATTTTGCTAAGGGTTATATGGCACGGTCAACTGTCTCTTGATTCATGCTTCCTTGCAGAAATCCTCAAACTGGAGAGATTCAAACTCTCCTCCATTGTATGTTCTAAGGGTTCTAATGTGTTTCCCTGTCTGCTTTTCAATAAAGGCTTTATACTCTTTGAACTTATCAAATGTCACTTTTTGCTTTAAGGAAATAGATCCAACATTTTCTTGAGTAATCATCAATAAAAATGACATAATACAAACAACCATTGAGTGAGGGAGATGACATGGGACCACATACATCAGAATGAACCAGATCTAAGATACCCTGAGCTCTGTTGTCACTGCTAGGAAATGCTTTCTTTATATTTTTACCTAGCATGCCTCATTTACAAATTTCATTTTTACTAAGAGAAATAGAGGGCATGCCACATACCATATTCTGCAGATCTGGAAGTGCTTTGTAATGAAGATGTCCAAGTCTTCTGTGCCAGAACTCGTTGGAGCTGGTCACATCATGAGTTAATGCCTGAACTAACTGTCCTATCACAACATACAGTCCTCCTCTGCGAGTCCCAATAGGTTCTGATGTACTCAAGTGGCTACCTTTAGCCCACAGAAGTGCCTTCCTGTCCTTGAATATCACCCAATATCCCTTGTCCTCAAGGGTTGCAACTGTAGTATATTCTTCCTGAGCCCTGGAACATATAATACTTCATCAACATGAAGCCTAGCCCTAGATTCCAATCTGAAGGAGATAGAGCCTACTCCATCTATCTTGTAACATTTGTCATCCCCAAGCTCAACCTGCTCTGCAAAAGATTTTGTCTTGAAATCTGAGAGGATCTTCTTGCACCCTGTCATGTGCTTTGATGCACCACTGTCTACTAACCAAGTTTTCGGCCCTGTGATAATTGCACTGGATAAAGCAAAAACCAGGTAATATTCTTTTCTATTTTCTCTTTCATTAGAAGGACTTTTCTATTTTCTTTTGGATTCATCATCCTCGACAGTTGAGGCATGATGTTTCCCTTTCCTTGGATTTTTCTTCCTATACCAGCAATCTTTAGCAAAATGACCAAATTATTGCAACTAAAACATTTAATCTTAGATGTATCAATACTTTTGCCTTTGAACATACCTTTGGTGTTTGACTTCCTCTAAGAGCCTTTTTGGAAAGTGACTTTCTTCTTTCCCTTGAATCTTGATGCTAATGTTGAATGTTCTTCTTTGGTTGGCTCGCTCCTGGTAGCAGTGTGACTCTCCTCTTGGGGGCAATCATGCCATAACCTCTCAAACGTGGGTTGAATCTCTCTCCCACTTACACTGGATAGGAAAGTCTCCCATGAAGAAAGAAGACCATCAAATATGGCCTGCACTAAATCATCATCATCCACTGTGACACCAGTGACCAAGAGTTGATCTCTGATCTGCGCTATCCTGGAACAGAGAGATGCTACTGATTCACCTTTCTCCATCTTCAAATACTTAAGCTTGTGCTTAAGTGTCCTCTTCTGACTTGGAGCCTGTTTTTCTCATATAGATTTACCAAGGTATCCATACAGTCCTTGGCAGTCATTAACGAAGTCATTGTTGGCATTATACTGTCTTTGATTGAGTCAAAGATGATTTGCTTGACCTTTGCTTGACTCTTCCTGCATTAGAGGTGGGTTCCTCCACCACTGTGGTCACACACTGCTCAAGATCATGCTCCTACAAGATATTCATTATCTTGAGCTTCCGCACATTGAAGTTGGAAGCTCCTTCAAGCCTATCCTCGGCCCTGACAAAAATGGAGGATGCCATGGACATCACGCTAGAAACTTGATCAAGCTTGCTTGGATCTGTGTGTACCTGGTGTTGTACTTCAACAAGCTTATCACACCCTAAGCTCTGATACCATGTTAAATTTCGCGCTTGATTGTAAACTGTAAGTAATTCTTTAAATTCCGACTGAACTTTAAACTTAGTTGAGCATCATTCATAAACCAGAACAGCAATAGTCATAAGAATTTACCAGCATGCAAGATCACAACATATGTACCCTGGGGAAACCCTATACAGGGAGAAAAACCCCAGCAAACAATTTCCTTTTATTGCAAAGATAATGTATGACCACTTACAAAATATCCACCATGAAAATTCTATTCTTAAAGAGCTTGCCAAGTTGACTCTGACCTGACTGTGTAACTATGAGACCTTGCTGATATATAAACTCCTGTTACAGACCAGCACTGAAGATGTATCTTTGTTGCCTTCAATGACTGAGATACGATGCCTCTTATGGACTGATATATCAGTTCTGATATGGACTATTATTGCTGCCTCTATTGGATTGATACGCAGCCTTTTCTTGGAATGATATATGCCTCTATTATGGACTGGTATATCACTCTGCTATGGACTGATATATGCCTCTATTATGGACTGATATATCACTCTGCTTCCTCACCAATATACAACATAACAATTGCGTAGAAAAGAGGGTCGACCTCTTGCTTAAATAGGAGTGGAGAGGTAGAGAGGAGATGGCTCGAAATAGCCTAAGTGAATGCATGTGTTTACAACTGAACTTAACTCATCAACCAGATTTAGAACTAAACTTTAACACTTCAATTAGGACTCGACCTTGATTGGACATGCATGCAAACTACTCAGCAAAAACATGACATGCATGCATGCAATGCATGTCATGCATGCAATATGCAACTAGACATGCATGCATGCAACATGCGACATGCAACAAAAACTTGACAACTTTGACTTTGACCTAGACATGCAATTTTGACTTTTACAACTCGACTCTTTACAAGGCAATTCGAATTTCTTCATGGTGGATAATGTCACACGTGCCAACGCACTAAATCAATTCATTTACATCATTTGCAATATCTGGAAGATTACTTGTTTCTTTGTCATAGGAATTTTACATTCAACCTAACTTTTGATAAATGCCTTAACTTTTGCTCATGGCTCACAAGGCTTGACTAGGCTCACAAAGGTTGTATGTTCCCCCTGACTTTTGTACTAGTCTGTCTATGCTCATAGAGGTTGTACATTCCCCCTGACTTTTGCACTAGACTGTCTATGCTCACAGAGGTTGTACGTTCCCCATGAATTTTGCATTAGACTTACATCTTGACTTTTGTCTTAGACTAACAAGGCTTCTACCTTTGCCTTGGCTTGACTCACAAGATCATATAGCATCTCGTTCGTCCTGACTTTTGGTTTGACTCACCGAGGTTGTACATTCCCCCTGGCTTTTGTCAATACCTCAAAAGACTAGTTGATTCTCCAAATCTCCCTGGCTAGCCTCAGGGTGGCCCATATGGCCTCCCATTGGAGAATGACTGTCGATGCTACCAAATTTAACAAAAGTAAGTCTTCTTTGTCAAGTTTAAGTATTTCATGGTATATTGTGGTGAATACTGTTGAAATAATGTAACTACAAAGAGTATTCTTATTATTATTGTTATTTTATTCATAGGATTAATCCCCATTGTGGATTAATCATGCCGGTAATTGTATTAGGACCAAATCCCCTTTTGCGGATTGGTCAACAGACAATTGTAATAGGTAGAATAAGAAGTCGGCCCCAGCAGTTATTATTGAGACCCATAAATAAATTAAAGGTGGGTTTACCCACCCAGAGTGAGAGGTCGGCCCTGCCAGTGAAGACCCTTCACACGTGCCAGACGTGTATATATAGAGAGGCTAGCGCCTCACTTTATCACACAACACACTTGCTCATTTCTAAGAGGCAAGCCACAACACACTTGCTCATTTCTAAGAGGCAAGCTGGAACTCTTACTGCTGGAGAGGGAGAAGAGTGGCTTATCTTTTGGAGAGGACTATCAGAATTATTTGAGTTATCTTTTGACATTGCATTGGCAATTTATGATAAGGAAGTTTTGGCTGGTTTTCTTCCCCAGAGGGTTTCCCCAGATAAATGTTGGGTTGTGTCTCAGAATGTGTATTTCTCAAGGATCTTGTTCTTATTATGCTCTTATTCATTGAAATGCAAAGAACTATAATAATGGCATAAACATTAACATGGTATCAGAGCCAACCCGAAGGAAACATATTTCAGTAAGAGAAAAACATCACTATTGCAAAGACTTAAATTAGGGTTTTCAAAGTAGTTTTCAGCTCCAAAAACTACCTAGAAAGTTGCACACTCCCCAAAGGATCATTTTAAGTACTTAGAGCACTTTTCACATAGATCTTCCTGAAAGTGAAACCCTAGTTTCAAGGCTGTGTATACAAGAAAACTGTCCAATACTGCTACTAAGTACCAAGCAATTCCTACCCGTAAATCTGCAGATCATATTTGAAGGGGCAAAAGCTGGATTTTCTCAAATCCAAACACACAAAGCTCGCCTACGCACTTCCCCGGGTATGGTCAAAAATTGATTTTTAAGCATTTTCATTTTTGGTCATTTTTCATAGCCCCTCAAGTATAAGATGTCTGCAAGCACAAAGTTTGTTGAGAAACTAGAAGGCATAGACAACTTATGTGCCAGGAAGTATAAGATCGGTCTGATCCTTGGAGAGAATGACTCCAGCAAAATCTTATCAAAGAAGAAGTGTCGGAACCTAAAGATGCCATAGAGAAAGCAAAGCACTAGAAGGACTCACTCATGGCTCAAAGAATCATTGCATTCAATCAAAGACCACTGATCCCCCATGTATCATCTAAGAAAACTCCAAAGAGATGTTTGACTTTCTAAGCAAACTATACGAAGGAAAGAATTTCAACCGAAGAATAACTCTAAGATCTCAATTGAAGAATACTAAGATGCAAAAGGAGAAATGACGCAACATTCCTAATCTCAAAAATTAAAGAATGTTTAAAAAGCAGTTGGAGACAACTTATATGAATATTAATTCATAATGACGGCCCTAAATGATCTCAATAAGATCCTTTGGGATGCTTTCATCCAAACGAGATGTGCCAGAAAGGAGAAAATCCATGTTTGAGAGCCTATGGGAAGAATGCATCCAAGAAGAGACATGGGTAACCAATCGTGAAGCACTTTTAGCAAGGGATGATGATCAAGCCCTAGCTATTCATAAAAAAGGAGGAAGGGAAACACCACTTCAAAAGGGAATCTCATAGAAATCTCAACTCATCAAACAAATTCAACAACCAAGAATTCTATCCAAGAAATTTCTAAAGAAAGGACAACGCTAAGGACTTAGATTCTCATCCATACAATGCTATCAATGTGACAAGATGGGACACAAGGCTAATTCTTCTTGTCCGCCTCGTATGAGAAGACATAAGAGGAAGCACAAAAGGTACCATGCTCACATTATTGTCAAGATGAAGAACCACCTATGAATATCATGATTATGACCATGTCTTGATCTCTATCTCTCTCGTGGATTCAGATTACCCGAGAGGACACATGCCCATTGATAAAACAAACACATGGACAAAAAGAAAAAAATACTTTGTATTTCCGTAAAAGAAGTTTTCTCGTGAAGTGACTCTTTGATGATTACTCAATATCTCATCAAGGAGGAGAATCAAACTACAAGCTAGATTCAAAACTCACACAATGAAGGATTTACCTATGTACCAGTTTAAAGAAGAACTTACTTCCTCCATATCACTTCTAGACAAGAAGGCTATAGAGCTATTTTCATAGATGGAGTAGTTCTCAGGGCTAAGGGAGAAACTTAAATGAAGCAATCGGCTATCGAAATGAAGAAAATGGTTTATTTAAGCTGAAGGGTCACCCAGAACTGCCATGACCCATGCCATCTAAAACTCATGCTAACTTTGGCATAGAGATTAGCCCATTATCATCCATATAGCGCCATCACCATACATATGCCAAAGTTCACATGTTTACCATAACTCAAGGTCGACCAAGAAGGCATATGCAATGGATGCTGGGAAGAATATCAAGAACCCTTTTCCAAAGAGGGATAGCAAAGCAGAGGAAGTATTGGAACTCATTCATTCGTTGACGCGGTGTAATTCAATGCCATCATCTTCCATTAGCTTAGTATATGCATACTATGTATCATTTATTGATGACTATTCTCGCAAGACTGGATATATTTCTTGAAATCTAAAAGATGAAGTATTCAAGAATCTACGAATTCAAAGCCTGATAGAGAATCTTTTCCGAAAGAAAGATTAAGATACTCAGTCGAGCACGGAGGAGAATATACCTAAAAAGAGTTCATGAACTTCGCAGTGGAGATGTTGGGATCAAGAGGAACTCACTACTCCCTATAATCCCAACAAAACAGTGTAAATGAAGAAGAATGTAACAATCATGGAAGCCGTGAAGACCATGATTCACTATCAATATATTCCTATAAAGTTATGGGCGAAGCAAAGAATGGCGATGTTTATGTGTAGAACCGACATCCTATAGTGCACTTGGGTTCAAGACTCTAGAAGAAATTCACTCTGAAGAAGCTGCAGGTGTTTCATCTCTAAAAATATTTGGTCATTCAAAGGTTTATTCATATACTAAAAAAAAAAAAGAGAAAAGAAACAAAAAAAAAAAAAAAAAAAAAAGGAATATTTGTGGGATACTTGAGGTCTCCAAGGCCTTCAAAAACTACATACCAGGTCACCGCCTATATTGAAATCACAGGACGGACTCTTTGATGAAGAAGCAGCGACTTAAGAAACCAAGAAGATGCCACTTTGAAGAAGTATATGAAGAGGAACTCAGAACTCTGTGGATTGTAGAACTGCAAGGGAAGCCCCAAACTACAGAATCCAGAAGGGAAGTCGTGAATCTCCTCCGACAGAGGAGGTGACCTCAAGATCATGATACAATGTGGTTCAATAACCTCCTCATATGATGATCCTCTATAAAAGAAAGCTATCTTGGGCCAGAGAGCCTATTCAAGATGGAGAGCATGGTGTTCCAGAAGGAACCTCGAGACAGTGAAATACCAAAGCCATTCTCCAACTATAATTCGGGCTGATGTGTAATCTACTAGATGAAGAGCCTACATAAGCCAGCGAAGCCATTCAAAAGAAGGAATGGGCGATGCCATGACGGGAGGAATACTAATCCATAATAAAGAATGATGTATGGGAAATAGTTCCTGCTCAAAAAAGTATGATGTGGTGTCATCAAATGACTCTTCAAAAATAAAACATACGCCGATGGAAGTATTGAGAAAGAGAAGCAAGATTTGTTGCTCAGGGTTTTCCCTAAGGAAGGCATTGACTATGAAGAGACATTCTCGCCTGTAGCCAGATACACTTCGACAGAACCATCATAGCTCTGCGTACCCAAGATGAAAATGGAAGTTGCACTGCATGGACGGAAGACAGCCTTCCCGGTCGGTGTTATCAAAGAGGAAGTGTATATAGAGCAACCCCATAGATTTGAGGTTGAAGACAAGAAGTCTCATGTCCCAGATTGAAGAAAAGCCTTATATGGATTGAAGCAAGCCCCTAGAGCTAGCTTGGTATGGCCGATAGACAGCTTTCTTTGATGAAGCTTGGGGCTTTACTAAGAGCAGCGCATCAAATATCTACTTCAAAATTATGGATAATGAACCAAAGAATATTACTATCGCATGTGGATGACTTATTCTTAATCGAAGAATAAAAGCCTATCATCAATGTAAAAAGAGACTCTACGAAATCTTGAAATGAAAGACCTTGGCCTAATGGTGATTACTTCTTAAGTCTTGAGGCATGGCAGAGTCCGTAAAGGATCTTCCTTAACCAAGGAAGTACACATTTGAAATCTTAAAGAGATCTCGACATGCTAGAATGCAAGTCCATGAATTACACCTGCGGAAACGGCTCAAGTTGTTGGTCTATTACTTCGCCGTGACTTTGATAGATGCCAATAATCGCGACAGACACAGACATTGGATCGCTGATGTACCCGAAGAACACCAGACCAAACATTTTTTTGCAGTGAACACCTTGAGTCGGGGCTTCGTAGAGCCTTACATGTTCACCTGCGGTCGCGAACATGTGATGAGGTACCTTAAAGGTACAATGGATTATGGTCTCACTATGATGGAGATCATGACTTCACATTGAGCCGGATACACCCATTCAGATTAAAGGTGAAGGCTAATCATAGAAAAAACACTTCCTGATGTTGTTTCAGCTTTTGGGATCAACCATGATTCCCTCGCGGCAGAGGAGGAAGCAATCCAAGATTTCTCCTCAAAGACAAATTTTAAGTGAGCAAGCATTGTTTACGTTCTCCGCTAATGCAAAGCCATATGGCTTCGAAAGTTACCGACTGGCCTATTTGACTTGGAAATGAAAGCAACCGTGATTCTATGTGACAAACGAGCCGATAAAGATGACAGAGAACTCGTGATTCCACGGCTGTGTCGAAGCACATAGAGATCCGCTATCATTTCATCCACCTATTACGTAGAGGAGCCTTAAAGCCCAAAGACATTAGCACGGGATGAATGTGTTGTCGATGTGTTGATTCAAACCTCTATCTCGTGTAAAGTTTGAACACTGAGATAAGCTTGGTATAGTCCAAAGGACCTCCCTCAAAAGGAGAGTATATATTTTATTCCTTGCTTCGACTACTGCTAGACGAAAGCAAGATGAGTCATTGCTTCCGACTTCGCCGTTGACGTAAAGCAAGACGTTGTGCGTTCCTTGCTTCCGAATTACCGTTAGGACGAAGCAAGATGAGTCATTGCTTCTAACCTCGCTAATAGACGTAAAGTAAGACGTTGTTTGTTCCTTGCTTCTAACCCAGTAGTTAGATGTAAAGAAAGATGATAATGTGTTCATTACTTCTGACCCAGTTGTTAGATGTAAAGCAAGACGATGTGTGCATTCCTTGCTTCCGACCTAGTTGTTAGATATAAAGAAAGATGATTCCTTGTTTTTGACCTTGCTGTTAGACGTAGCAAGATGATGATGTGCCTGCTGCTTCGACCTAGTTGTGACGTGAAAGCAGATGATCTCCCTCGTCAATCTCGCTATTAGACGTGAAAAGCAAGATGTGATGATGTTCCGTGCTTCTGACCTAGTTGTTAGACGAAGCAAGATGATTCCTTTGCTTCCACCTTTGTTGTTAGACGTGAAAGCAAAATGATGATGTGCTGTATACCTTGTTTCCTCACCTAGTTGTTAGATGTGGAAGTAAGATGTGATCGACATCGAGCTACTACCATCACCGTGACATTGAGCCGTAGTACTATGATGTGCCGCCTCTAGTGCCGTGGATGAGTGTATCATTTTTACCGGGTTATTAGCTGATGCAGATGATGATGGCATCTTTCAAGAATGACGATGCTGTCGGCGAAAAATTTCTGATGACTCGTAAATATGCCCACCAATGTTCCAAGATGATATTGGAACACTGCCCTCCATATGCCACCGATGATGCATACCTCTCTCACCGGATGTCAAAGTGGAAGAACACCCTTCTTGTTAAGGGGAGGTTGAAATAATGTAACTAAAGAGTATTTTTGTATTATTATTGTTATTTTATTCACAGGATTAATCTACTGTGGATTAACTGCCTGTAATTGTATTAGGACCAAAACTCCTTTTGCGGATTGGTCAACTGCATATAACTGTAATAGGCAAAATAAGAAGTCGCCCCAGCTATTATTGAGACCCAGAATAAATTAAAGGTGGGTTTACTCACTCAGAGTGAGAGGTCGGCCCCTACCAAGGAAGACCTCACATGTGCCAGACTTGTATATATAGAGAGAGGCTAGCACCTCACTTTATCACACAACACACTTGCTCATTTCTAAGATCTAGTTTAAATCTCTACCAGTTGAGAGAGAGGAGAAGATAATGATCTTTGGAGAGGACTATATTTGTTTGAGTTATCTCTGACATTGTATTGGCAATTTATGATAAGGAAGTTTCTTGTCAAGGGTTTCTTCTCAGAGGGTTTCTCTGTTCCCAGGATAAATGTTGTGTCTCTTGTGAATGTGTATTTCTCAGTGATCTTGTTCTTATGTTACTCTTATCTATTGAAATGCAAAGAACTATAATAATGGCATAAACATTAACAAATACTATATTGTTAATTTGTTGCATGTTACCTTGTTCTTGCTTGAAATCCCTAGGAGGGATTGTAAGTATTCATCCCCCTCCCTATTTCATTCATCTTGTTTATTGATGCATTTAAGGTCTAGACCTAGGGATTAAAAGTCCGTATCACCCTAGGGTTTATTCTTGACTAGTTCAAAAGTCTAGAGTTTATCATGGGGGCTTCACCTTATTGACCAATATCTTATCACATTCATTCATAAAGGGGGTTTTTAAATTATGAAAAATAGAGTCAATATATTGTAGGTATTAGGGGGGGGATGTAGGGTAGAAAGGGTTTTTATAGGTATTAAGGGGTATAAAAAGGGGTATTTAGTAAAAATAGAATTTTTTCATTGGAAAAATGTATTGGGAGGGGGGTCAAACAAAAGGATTTGGGGAGGTATTTATCAATACCTAGTGAAATTAGGGGTATTCTTTAATATCCCACGAACGAACGTGCTATGTCATGGGTTCATTGAGTGGAGACCCCATGTGGTTTATAATGCCATAAACTTTAGACCTTGACCTAGTTCACTTCAATCCCCAATTAGACATCCTAAAAGAGGGAGACGTCACCTAGGGTTTATAAGGCCATAAATTCTAGGGATTTCTCTTGGATTTGATCCTAGGCCTATAAGGCCATAGTCCTAGGGTTCCAAATTCCATCTCCTTGGCTATCTAGTATATGGTGTGGCTTGACCCCATTGCCCAAAGAGAAAACGGCACTATTCGTGGTTCTACCAATGTTTGCAATCTCATACAAACCATCTCTCATAAAGCAACTTAATCATTGGATACCTAACCTCTCTCAC
The DNA here is from genome assembly GCA_010110895.2 of Picea sitchensis. Lineage (NCBI taxonomy): Eukaryota > Viridiplantae > Streptophyta > Pinopsida > Pinales > Pinaceae > Picea > Picea sitchensis. The sequence continues at coordinate 353,220 of SNQJ01S0003156.1, read as the reverse complement.
TCACTGAAACTAACTCAACGCTTGGCAAACATAGTATATTCATTGCTGCTGTTAAAAAAGGTTTGTTACAGCCATTAGGGCTTCATTAATTGCTGATAACTTACTTAATATTGGGGGAAAATCAGCTCGGAAATATCGTTTGATGACTAGATATTAATCTACTTGTCAAGGGCTTAATTCTGAAATATTATTGCTAATTTTCTAGGCTGATTTCTTGTTGCTATTGCAAATTAGTAGTTGCTGATATAGACTGGTTTACTGCTGCAATTTTGACACAGCATATAGTTTTACTTGATATCTAGCATCTAGGAGTTGGTAATTGACTATTATATGCATTGGAATGTTTCTTGTTTCACACAAGTCAACCAATTACCTCATATAACTAATTCCAACCTTCCCACTTTCCTAGACCTAGCCTAACTCTTTGAGTGACTAAGATAGGGGGCCATGGAATTGCCTTTAGCCTGCTATAGGATCCCTTGAGGTCACTAGGGAAGCCTCCCTTGTGTTGGATCCCTCTCCTTGACTAGTACAAGGGAAGTACTTGCCTAGGTGACAGTGACAAGTACTTCTAGTTGTTACACAAGATTGGCATCTTGTGGAGGGCTTTGCACAAGTACAAATCCTGTGATAACACCCTTAACAATTTCAGCCTTAATTTATGTCAAATCAGCAAGCCATAAGTGTTGGAAATTACCAAACCATGAAGACAACAATAGCTGAAAATCAAATCTACAAAAAGACAATTTTGAACAGCTTAAAACTTCATAAATATATAAGATATGAAGTTCAAGTACATACTCTCAACTTAAGATAAGTTGGTACAACCATCCAAGCTCTCCAAAACCCTAGCTAGGGAAAAACCTAAAAGACCCTAGCTCTAGCAAAGATCTTCCACAAGCTAGCATCAACACTAGCAAGCCTCCTTGGCTCCAAGCAAGACATCTGCTCTCTCCTCTTCATCTCCAACAAGTAGAACCCTAGGGTTTATCACCAAACCCTAATTCCTTGCCTCTTTAGAATAGAAACCCTAACCCTAGACTTCAAGAATGCTCAAGAAACCCTAGCGCCTCAAGATGAGATACATAAAGTACAAAAAAGAATGAACAAAAGAGAGATAGAGAGACTAGCACTTGTCCTCCTACATCTCTAACTCAAGTGTAGATCTTTACTACAGAAGAATAAGCACAATTGCATGAATTATGAGAATGACTCTCCCTCCTCTCTTTACATGAGAGGTGAAGGGAGGTCTACAAATCAAGTGGACCTAGTCCACTACAAACAAGTAGGCCCACACATGTGAAGTGCTCCTCCTACAAGTGACACTTGTCAAGCTCCAACGTGATGACAATCCACAAGCAAAGCTCCAAGACAAGAGAACTCCTCATCTAAGGCCCAGCACTCCTCCTCCAAGAGCTCCAATGCTCCAACGCCTCTCAAAGTCAATATTCTATCTTTGAGTCCACCCACCTACATGTCCACTCCCTCAGCCCAAGCTATCATAAGTCAACTACAAGCCTCCGCGTAAGTGATCCAAGTAACCCCATGTTGTCTAGGGCTCGACACCCTACTCCAAAATGCCAAACGCTCCTCCTCCAATGTAGGGCATTCTCTAAGAAAATAACCTCCTGCATGTGGCCAGCATGTAGAATGTCACCAAGCTATCTCCAACACTCCAAGGAAGAATGTCAATCAAGCTCTAGATGAGGTCCACCAACCAATGAATAAGCCACCTCCAATGTACAAGTCCATCACAGATCAACCAAGGGGTAACCATACACCATGAACCCCACTTCTCATGAAGCACCCCCAAACAAACATAGTGTAAACACTTTCAAAGTAACCTCAAAAGCTAACAAATGTTGACTTAAATTTAACATTAAAAGTCAAAAGTGGGATCCCCATTTCAGTTTGTTTGGTAATGGAGTCAAACCCGTAGGACCTCACTGAAGAAAGTAGAAATTGGCATGTTTTCGAGTTTTCAGCAGACTTATCATTTTTCTAAAATTTCAGCATTTCAACAGTTTGTGAAACAAAACAATGCATCTTTTCTCTCCTATTGCCCCTTGAATTGAGCCTTGTAGGATTGTGAGATCGAAACATAGAAATTGAAATTTACCAAAGAATAATCAAGAAAATGCCGAGGGAACATGTGTTGGTAATGAAATTAGCCACCTCAGAACTAAACAAGGTTCAACCTGATGAGTGCATTGTCTAGGTTGGCCTACACTGTTAGATTCATGCAATGTTTCAGATTTTGTCATATAATTTCATAGTTGACTATTGACATTGAACAGTTGGAAAACTTTTGTTCATTTTGGTTCATGAATCATAATTTCATGCCATAGTCCATGCAGATTTTGAATCTTGATAAATGATGATATGATGAGTGATCGTCATCATAAGATATACTTGGATACGTTTGGATATGTTATTTTCATATTATACTCAAAGTAATCTCTGTTAACATTTCAACACATGACGGCAGATCTGTGTTCATAGAACTTAAACCCTACAGCTGAATCTGAAACCCTTATCAAAACTTCAGAATTGCATAAAGCAAAACACCGTATGGAAGATTCAAGAGAGTAGACACCGCATACCAAGAGGTGAGATCATTCCAGCAGAAAAGAGCGAATAGATCTAAGAAAATACAGATCTGAAAATCAGATATGCATGCTAAATCTACAACAGCCCAACAGTAAATAGATAACATCTCTATGAAAAGTTAAATTTGGAACAAATCAGGACAGCATACTAATGTAACAGCCCGTCAGTAAGAATATAGATATGATCTAGAAAATCAGATCAGCAAACACACTCTGCGCCAGTGTTTTAAACATCAGCCAAACCAGAACCAAAACCAGCCAGTTCGATTGGCCAAACCTCAAAAGGCACCAAACTGAGCCTCAAACCGGTTCAGGGGGTGGTCCTGTCCCAAATCCATAGGTTCAATGTCCAAGCCGGCCGGTTCGGCTCGTTCCACACTAAACGGTCTCGGACAGAGAGCAAAGGAGAAATTAAACGCCTTCCATTGAGTTGAGGGGAAATTGCCATTAGCGCATTTATTGTGGAGTGGGGATTGATTCACTGATACCGTGGGGAATCAGTGAAAATGCACAAAATAGGCCTAGAATTTACAAAAACAAAACAAGGGCTGCTGCCCCCTTTAACCCCACAGTGGCCCCCGGAAGATGAGAACCCCCGAAATATCATCTTGAATCAATAACAATTAAATGGGGAGGATAAAATCATAATTTTTTTTGGTTATGGCATGTAGACTTAGAGTTAGAACAATGAAGAATCAAGAGTATAATTCAAAAATGTACATTGAATATTTTTTTTTCATTAAAATTTTCATATTGTATGTATTTTTTAGTAAACTAATTCATAAACTATAAACCAATCCAAGTCTGATCACACCCTCAGCCAATTCCGAGTCCGATTCCAACTTTTAAAACATTGATTTGCACTAACAATCATGTATCTTTCTGTTTCTAAGAAAAAGAAGATTACACAGACTTCTTCTCAGAAGCTCACGGTGCAATAGCGCTCCTCCTAGAGTATGTTGTTTCTCACATTCATCACATTACAACTATCACATTGCTCTTCTCTACTCTCTACTCAAGAAAAACAAGCAAAGTACTAATGTTATGAAGTGATGTGCTCAGCCTTCCTTTTATAGAGTAAGAGGAGTGAGTTACAAGTAAGATGAAACCCTAGACTAGGTCCACAAGTGGAGCACTCCACCATGACAAGGCCCACTCTAACCAACTCATGTGCCTTCCAAGAGAATCTTCCTCCAATAAGGTCAAACCTCAACCCAAGAGAAGGGCCCTTCCTCAAATAATGTGCCTCACATGTGCTAAGTGTAAGTGGTTACATGACAACTCGTGCCAAGCATGCTTCTCCAAGAAACTAACTCAAGTAGTGTACCCCACATGTGCCAAGGTATGTACATGCCCATACATTCCAAGCACCCAATTCACAATTTTTTATGCAAGAACTGTAGTGCCCCCTTCTAGTTCAAGTAACTCCAAGTAAAAAAAAATACATGAAAAGGGCTATGAGACTCTCTCCCATTAATGCATCCCTCTCATAGCAAGAGTCAAACACTCTCCAAGCAACAAGTAAACCAACACTCCCTCTTTGTGTGAAAATCGATATCCATCACAACAAATTTCTCCTTCAGCATCTCAAACTTCCCCTTTGCTAGGAGATTTGTCCAAATATTAGTGCCCTACAATACATGGGTATCTCTCCCATGGATCTCAAAACTTCTAGAAACTAGAGCAAAAGATTTGTCAAGGTCATCTAGCTCTTTCTAAGAGAATCCTCTAGTAACAAACTTGTCCTTGTACTCTTCAATGCTCTTATCTGCTACATGCTTGTAATCAATCACTAATTCCTCAAAAGGTTTTGGAACTATCTCTCAAGCATCATTCTTAAGAATGTAGTTGTACTCCTCTATCATAGCATCCCACCATACCTGCTCTATCTCTCCCTACTAAAACTTGGAAGGTTCTCTCTCAAGAATGGAAGACATTAGTGCAACATAAGTAGGAAACTTTTTAGATGGATGACGCACCCAAAAATTAGACTTGGCACTCCTCCTTGCTCCTGTGCATCATATAATGTCTAAGTAATTCATCTCATCTTCCTCACTGAACTTGAGGGTAACAAGGCCTTTGTTTCTTGAATGTAACCTTGCTGATCTGAATCTGATTTTTTCTTCAATTTCAGATCAGATTTTGGCACAATAAGCTTTTCTCCTTCCTCCATCTCAGTAGGAGGCTCTTGTGACTTTGAGCATTGTCCATCTACATCAAAATTCACATCTTTGCTTATCACAATCTTCCTCTACGCTAGAATGTAGATATGGAAAACCGTGGATGTCTCATTATAGCCAACAAAAATACCCTTGATACTCCAGGGTTCAAACTTGGTCCTTTTCTCATTAAGGACATGAATGTAAACTGGACAATCAAAAACACAAAATGTGATACCTCAGGTTTATCACTAGAAAATGCCTCCTTCAACATTTTGTCCTTCAAGATTCTTTGAGGACATTAGTTCAAGATATAGATTGTTGTATTGCATGCCTCTTCCCAAAGACACATGGGAAAATCCATGTCGTGGATCATGGCCTTAGCAGTGTCGATGATGGATCTATTCCTCCTCTCTACAACCCATTCTGTTGTGGGTTGTAAACTATCAACTCCCTCTTGATCCTTGCTTCCCTACAAAAGGCATCAAAGTCCTTGGAGTGTATTATCCTCTCCGTTATCAAATATAAACACCTTATCTTCTTCGTTGTTTGATTTTCGACCAAGGTTTTGAACTATTTAAACTTAAAGAACACTTCATCATTAGTCTTGATGAAATGAATCAAAGTTTTGTGAGAGGAATCATCAATGAAGGAAACATAATACAAACTACCCATCAATGATGTAGAAGACATAGGCCCATACACATCCAAATAAATCAACGCAAAAAATCCATCTCAGTTTCTACTCATTAGATGGAAAAGCAGTGTTTGAATGTTTGTCAAGTGCACATCCCTTGCACACTCCAATCTTCTCAACCTTGAATTCTAGCAATCCCTACACCATATTCTTCAAGAGAGGAAGTGAACCATAATGTAAGTGACCAAAGCACTTGTGCCACAGCTTGCACGACGTGTCACTATCATGTGAGTATCATGCTTCAATGTATCAATAAGTACCCTGTAAAGGCCTCCTCCGCGCAATCCTTTAGCCAAAAAGTGACCTCATTCTTGGCTACAATCACTAAGAGTGCATTGTTGATCACTAAACACAACTATACACTTCAGATCAATGATAGCTACGACAGAAATAAGGTTCTTCCTTAAACTTGGAACAAACAGAACATCATTGAAATCAGGAACATCACCTAAGGGCATGCTGAAGGAAATGGTGCCTATTCCGGTCATAGGATATGTTGCATTATCACCCAACTCCACTTTGATGCCTACATCTTGCTCATGAAGCTTGTTGAAGATATACATCTTGAAGGTCATGTGTCGAGATGCTTCGTTGTCCATATACCAACCAACACCAGATTTGGTACTGGTAGACAAGAAAAACCCATATAGAAGGAGGTTTCCAACATGGATGCTAACTTATCCACTTCGGTTACAATTTATGCACTACCTACAAACTACTTTTGTTGTTGCTTCCCCTTCCCTTCCTTCTTCTCTAGGCATTGACTAGCATAGTATCCCTTCTTGTGAAACCTAAAGCATATCACATGACTCAAATCCTTTGTACCATGATTTGATGAACATGTTTCTTTCTTCTTACCCCTCAAATCCTCCTTTCTTACCACCTTTTTTCACCCTCCCGATGAGAACTAGGTGTTGAAGTTTACTGATTCTAGTTGCCACTATCTCACGCCTTGTTTCTTCTTGGATGAATGCTTCCCAAAGCTTCTCAAAAGCCAACAAGTGTTCTCAAGAACAGACACCCTAGACAAAAGTTTCCCAATGTGATGAGAAAACATTTAGTGCAATGGCTAGCAACACCTCATCATCAATCTCCATACCAATAGCAAAGCGATGATCTCTAAGCTCAGTGGTCTTCATCAAGTAACTAACCATTGTGTCTATATTAATCATGCAAGTATGGATTCTTCATGAGCAACTTCCGAGAAACATTAGCACTTTGATACAGATAAGTCGATGCATCATACGTCTCCTTCATCGATTTGCTCGCAACGTGAGGAATCAGATGATCCTTCACAAAATCCAAGATGGGCCTCTTTACCTTAGCAACTTTCTTCTCATAATAAGCCAATTGATGGTAATCAATCGAAACTAAAGCCTTCCCTTCAACTATGCTCCATAGATCCATCTCTTCCATTAGTGAATGCAACCTGCATTTCCAAGGGGTGAAATTGGAAGCTCTCTCTAGTCAGCCACACTATCTAGGACTTGACATCAAGTTATCCAATCCTATGGTCCCCTTGATCACAAAACTTTAATCAAAAAACATCAACGAAAATCAACATGACCTATCACAAGTTCAAATGACCCCTCTCGAGCATAAAACCCACTCCAAGCGTTGGAGTTTCTTGGGATTCACACCCACTAACTTCTCACAAGTCCTAGTGCCTCTCACAGGCATCAATCTACTCCAATCACTGGAGCTTTTTAGGCATCACACCCGCTCAAATATTTTGTTCTCAATGCCCTCTCACAAGTAGTTGAATTCTCCATGCACTTAGATGACTAAAAATTCCAACAGCACAACTCTAATACCATGTTAAAATTTCACCTCGTGACGACAGATGTGCACTCCTAGAAGTTGAACCCTACCGCTGAATCTAAAAACTTCTAAAACATCTATCAAAACTTCAGATCTGCATAAACCAAAACATTGTATGGAAGATTCAAGAGTGTAGACACTGCATATCAAGTGGTTAAATCATTCCAGCAGAAAACAACGAACAAATATAACCATAGTCTTCCTCGCAATTAATCACCATGAACATGTGTGTCAATGAGGGGTGCACTTTAATAAAAGTGTTGTACCATGTATATAAAAGATGTTCTCCCTAGCAAAACCCCTTCATGATAACAACAAAACATAAATTTCAACCTAAAATGCACCACCACCAAGGGATTATTTCATCAAATCACCATCTAACCTTAGAAAAAGGTTAGATCACCATCAAATCATAATGTAATACCCCCCCCTTTCTAACTTAAACTTAGGAAATGCATATCAATGAGGGTACTAAGATCATGAAACACATTCATCTGTAAGTGATGTGGCATAAAGTTAAATCACCTAGGAAAATCCCACAAAGGAAACATGAATCATCCCACCGTAGCAACATCATAAGAGAAAGGGACATAACAAAAACCCTAACCCATCCAACCATCAAGTGTGTCTCCATCACACATCCAACACATGATGACCATGTAGAACACCCCCTCCTAGTGACGTCAAATTATACCATATCATCATGCAAAAGTCATTGGGAAATTTGAACAATCATGAAACATATATCGCGTAACCATCATTTAAACCTTTAGGGGCGGAGGAGGGTGCACCTAGAACCATCATCCATCCAAGATAAGCATATATACCAAACTACCATAATGAGATAGTATGCTCCACATCCATCAAAAATGAAACCAAGGGGTGATCAACAAGGCAAGCACAAGTGATAAGACCACCAAGCAGCAAGCACAATCATCATCCAACCAAGGAGAAGTGAGGCTCCCCCAACCAAAGATCTCCATCAAATGATATAATGCCATGAAAGAGAGTGCTCCATAAAGATGAATTCCCCAAGTCAATCCAATAGCTCCAAGTAACAAGAGGCAAATCTCCATCAATGTGATGAAAATAACAGGGTGGAACCTCATACAATATAAGTTGTAACAGTAACCATCTAGCCATCAAACAGTCATTGCATTCTTATTCACTGCTCACACAGCACAAGGAAGACATCTCCCTTCTCTGTTCAACAATCCGTCGAGACTATTCTCCCTTCCAGTGCTCTCACTGTAGAAAGGAAGAACCCATCCTATTGTTTACCTTCTGGAATAACTTCGCAACAATATACCCTGGCTCTAAGGCACCCATGAGAAACAATTTACAGGGGTGTCATCACAAGCTCTAGCACTCTTGTACAAAGCCTATCACAAGGTGCAAGACAAGTGTAACTATTAGAAGTACTTTTTTGCTACTATCACCTTAGCAACCACTTCCTTGGTTTTAGTGAAGGATGAAATCCAACTCAAGGGAGGCTTCCCTAGCAACCTCAAGGAATCCTATGGTAAGATTGAATCAAGTCTACGACCTCCTATCTTGGTTACTCAATTATACCACCACTTATATCAAGGTTCAAGGTAAACACAAGGTGGTTAAGTAAAACAATTCAAGATTTGTGTGTGAGGTGTTTTAAGACAATAAATGATAACTACCAAGTCAAACAAGTCAAATAAATGCCTCAAAACGCTACAAATCAAAAGAAAAGCTATGGCTGTCATAAAATTTGTATTTTAAAATGAATACTTCAGCGATTAGACAAGTTACAACAGCAGAAACATAACAGCCCTTAAAACCAATAAACATGCAATGAAAGAGGGCTAAAATGCAAGAAAAAACTAGGGTTTTAGATAATAAATAAATGCTTGTTGCAATGTAAATGGCATGAAACAACGTCAAAATATGCAAGAAGTCAAGCCCTAGTTGGCTGAAAATTATAACAATAATGCAATAAGTGATGTCAAGGAATATTCTAAGGTGAAAAATGCCACAAACCCTAGACGTTAGGCTACAAATGGTTGAAAATTGAATAGGGATTGCAATAAACCTAAATTTACCATAAGACATCAAAGGAGGAACGGAAGTAGGGTTTTAAGGTCACTTACAAACAATGTTGAAAAAATCAGTGAAAAATCGGCGATTTTTTCCAATCGATGAAAAATCGGCTGAAAAAAATCGCAATTTTTTAAAACTTGAATAAGTCGTGCTTTATTCCAAAAATTCGCGATTTTTACCTAAAAAGTGGTGCCACGATAGAAAAAGTCGCCCGGCGTACTAAGTCTGCATGGATAAAGGCATTTTTGGGAATTTTTTTTGGTCATTTCACTTGTTTGTTGTTGGTGAAGGAGAAGGGTTTGTGGTCAATCACTGTGGAGATAGCTAAACAACCATCATCATCTCCATCAAGGATTTTTTAGTGGAGCAAGGGTTCAATTTCATTTGCCAACCGGTGTTGAATCTTTCATTCATAGGTATGTATTTAAATCCCACCATGTTAATGCTTTTTTTCATAGATTTATGCATGTTTACTTGCCTACATTTTGCTTTTTTTTGTTGTCATTTTGCCATGATTTTCATGCCCATAAAACGATATAAGGGTTTTTTTATGGAACAGCGAGCTTGAGCCTTGATGTTAATTTTTTCTCCACCCTCTTATTGTCATTTTTCATTGCTAATAATCTAATCTAGAGGTCTGATTTTTTTTACCAATGGGTTGTTATTTTTTTTCTAGTGGGGTTTAATATCATTTTCTTGTTTTTTTGGTGCCTTAGGGTTGAATTTTGAAGCTGTCAATTTCCATAGAAAATATGCCAAAGCCTTTGGATCCATTTTGGGTGTATGGGATCCCTGAAGATGGGACAAACCGGCAACGATTGAATTGCAAATTGTGTGGGGCGCATATGTCGGGAGGGATTTGCAGGTTGAAATACCATTTAGCTAAAATCCACGAGCATGATGTTGGGGTTTGTAGTAAATCTACCCCAGAGATTATGAGAATTGCATATGATTCACTTGAAGCAAAGGATAAAAAGAAAGACGCAGCCGCAAAGAAGGCTGAACTTACAATTAGAAGTTCAGAGATATCTACCCCCGAGGGTAGTGAGAGGGGCTCCACAAATACAGCTACCACGAGGTCCACGTCTTTTATTGTTCCACGAACCAGCGCTGGAGCACAGCCTTCCATCAAGTTAGTGTTGAAGAAAAGGGAGAAGGCAAAAGCAGACAAGGTTATGGGGAGGTGTCTTTTCTGGAGTGACATACCTCTCAGCATCACCAAAAACAATCCATTTTGGCAGTCGATGTGTGATGCCATTGTTGTTGTTGGCCCAAAGTATAAGAGTGCTACCTTTGAGGAGTCGCGGGGGGCAATTATTCAAGCAAAAAAGAAGGACATCAACTCTAGATTGACAGAGTTGAAGTAGTCATGGGAGATCTCTAGATGCACAGTGATGTCTGATGGTTGGACAGATAAGAAGGGTAGGACCCTTCTCAATTTCTTGGTACATTATCCTAGAGGTACCATATTTATCAAATCAGTGGATGCATCGACACATGTGAAAGATGTAGCAATGTTGTGTGAGTTGATGGATGGGTTCCTCTAGGAGATCGGTTTGCATAATGTGGTGCAAATCATAATAGATAATGCAGCTAATTATGTGGTTGTTGGTAGGCTGCTTATGGAGAGGCACCATTCATTGGTCTAGACTCCATGCGTTGCACACTGTATTGATTTGATGCTCGAGGATATGGGAAAAACTTCCTTCACCAAGGAGGTGATTGATCAAGCTAGGAGCATCTCCAAGTTCATATATAACCATACTTTCGTTCTTAGCCTCGTGAGGAGACACACCAAAAACAGGGAATTGCAACGTCCTGCAATAACTCGTTTTGCCACCAACTTCCTTACTCTTCAATCTTTGATTCAACGTCAATTTGAGTTGAAGCAAATGTTTGTTTGTAATGACTGGCGAGATTGTACATACAGCAAGAGAGAGGATGGGAGAGCCATTGCCAGAGTAGTGTGCAAGGACTCCTTGGAAGGAGTGGTAGAAGTGCTCTCAGTGAGTGAACCTTTGGTAAAGGTTCTAAGACTGGTTGATAGAGATAAGCCCGCAATGGGCTTTTGTATGAGGCCATGGATAGGGCCAAAGAAGCTATCCAGGCTTATTGTGTGGGCAGGGGTAGCCACGAGTTTCGTAAACAGACGCTATTATGGGATTTGATTGATACTCGATGGAACGGGATGCTCCATCGACCCATTCATGCAGCAACAGTTTTCCTCAACCCCACATTTTCCTACAAATGCAACTTTGGTTTTGATGGCGAGGTGATGGAAGGGCTCCATACTTGTCTTCAGAGGATGGTACCTGATGCCGGGATTTACATCAAAACTAATCGCGAGATAGAGATGTATCAAAATGGTACCAGACCATTTGGTTTTGAAGATGTTGTTGTTGCAAGGACCATTTTGATGCCACATAAGTCATTAGAATTTAGAAGATAGTTCGACTTAGAACGTTATATTTTTAAAATTCAATTATGTGTTTGAAAATTTATTTTGAATTTTAATTATGTTTTCTTTATGTTCTCTTTCTTTCTTATTTGTTGTAGATGTTTGGTGGTGAAACTATGGTGCAAGGGCACCAAATTTACAGAGATTTTCCATCTGAATCCTCAATCAAACTTGTAGCTCTTCGGGATGTGAGCGCAGTTGGAGTGTATTTGAAAAAATACACTCAAAGAAACGCACCAGGTTAGAACTTAGAACTTCAACAGAGCAATTATATTTATTGTAGTTTATGAGTCTATGACCCTCTAATATATTATGACCCTCAAGACTCATTAATTTTTTTATGACCCTCTTACAGGTTGGAGTTCTCACATCTAAAGGACTTGGTGTATGTCCATTACAATCTCCAACTATGGTTGAGGCAAATAGATAGAACACCAGATGTGGATGCCATTTCCTTGGACAATATTGATGTATTGTCTAAGTGGAGGGCAGAGGTTGGGATGCCTATCATGGAGGAGGCACCTGCATGGTTAGAGGAAGAACCCGAACAACAGCAAGAGGAGCAACAAGGGGAGGGGGAGGAGGAGGAGAAGCAGCTTGAAGACATCATGAAGGGTGATGTGCTAGCATCAACACCACCTTCTACACTTATTGATACACCTACTTCTACACACACCAGTCGTCGTCCACTATCAGACTCCGAGCCTTCCACTATCAGGGGCAGGCCTGACAAACAGTCCATTATCTTTTCCCGTAAAAAGGGGAAAGGGCATTGATATTAGATAGCTAGTTGCTAGTTTTGTTTCATTTGTCGTTATACATCTACCTCATGATAATGAGATACATTTATAATTATATATGTGATGTCATTTTGTATTGGTTTTGGCCCTTCAAGATTCAATATCGACTTTGATGTATCGTTTTTTATTTGGCATCCACTACATCATATATATTAGTGCTTTCTCCATATTTATCTGCCAATGTGTTTATCTGATGTTGTTGTTGCTTTATATGTTTAAAATTTTGAAAAAAATGAATATATTTTGTATTTTTTAATGTTTGTCGTGGTTTTCCGATTTTTTGTTGATTTTTTCCGATTTTTCCGAAACAATGTTTTATGGACCCTCGTCGATTTTTTGCCAATGCCGAGTTTTTCAACATTGCTTACAAGAGAAAAGACCAGTGTCGTCTAGCTTCGTTGAGCATATGGAGTCAAGAATGCAACTTTCATGAAGAGCAAAGACAAGAAGAAGACCTAAGAACTAAACCCTGGGCATTAATTCTTTAGGAGAGCAACTCAAGGTAGTCCACTACAAACCCTAAGTGGTTGTCATATGTCTTCTTTAGTAGGAGATCAAGATGGATCTTGGTTAAAACCTTAGAGTAGTCCATTACAAACCCTAGAAATACCCTTATGTCCTTCAACAAGCTTTAAATAAATGATAACACAAGAAGGTAGTCCACTACAAACCTTCCTAGGGTTTCAAGACAAGGTTTATTCAAGAAAATACAAGATAGCATGCAATTATCACCATTTTGATAAAACATTCACTTACATCAAGAAATAAACCATCAAAGACTTGAAAAGAGCACTTGCTAGGCAAATCAATGAGCATCCATCAAACCCTAACCATGAAATCATCCACAAAACTTGAAAAGCATCCACAAGATCATCTCCAAAACAAGGCACATAAGTTCTCCATGGTGAAAAAGAAAGATAGAAGACAAGTGTAGTGATGATTCTCCACAAGATGAGTTATGATTTACAAAATGGAGTGCTCCCTCTATATATATGAGGTAACCAAGTGCTATATCCTCCTAAGAAGCCCCTAAAACATGTAAATACATGATACAAGGTGGATAGGTCATAAGGCTGACCCCCAAAATGCCTCCAAAATAAAAATATAATGCTAAAACATCAAAACATCCTCTAAAGAAGCCACAAGTGTGAGTGTAGAGTACAAAAAGAGGGTGACGTCATCCCCTCAAAGGGTACAAAGGCTCCAAGAGTCGCATCCATCCCCAAAAGGTGCAAAGCATCATCAAAAGGTCATGTCCCCTCACCAATAGGGTCACATCTCATCATCAACAAGGTGCCAACTCATCACCCATGCACTAGGTGGACTCAATCAAAAGTCATATCACTCCAAGCATGATGTCATCCTCTAGATATGCAACGTCCTAAGTGAAAATTCCAACACCATGAAGGAGCCGGACTCCATCATCCCTCCAAAGGGGTATATCACCATCATCACATGCCACGTCATCAATCTAAGCCATAACTTCCTCAAAAAGGTCAATGATGTCATCAGGGGCTATATGTGGCATGTTCAACTGCATGTACAACATCCTAGCTCATCAGTGCAACGTCCCAAGTCCATGAGGTGTCGGAAGGTGTGAAAAGGCATGCCAAGTCATCAAGTAGCCCAATGCTCATCACCAAGGCCCCAACATCCTCCATACATTGTGCATCGTCCAATGTAGAAGCATCAAGACGTCCTCCATAGGACCATCTCTAGGGATGTACATCATCAAGCAAGGCTCATAGAATCAATTAAGACCAACCATTATGAGTTGCAAGAGCCATTAGAATCATAAAAGGTAAGCCACGTAAGCAATTCACATTAGGTATCTTCTTCAAACTTCACACTAGCTTAAGACTTTATGCAATTTGCCAAGTTTAGATATGGGAGGACCATCATAAGACCCTATTAGGTGTGTTAGTACCCAAGTAGAGGAGTAATTCCTAAGAAACCCAACAAAGTGTAAATATAAGTGAATGATATGCGACGGGGTTTACTTCATGGTCATGGTGTCATTGACATGCAAAGCCACGTGTGGGTTCATCTCCATGAGCGCCTTTGTAGGGGGAGTGCTTGGTGCTTTGAGTTACCCTTTCCTCGGCACTGTTTCTTTCCAAACCCATATTCTTGCCTTTTGATATTCATTTATTGCTTTGCAAGACCCTTTTTAAGTTTATGCATCTATTTTTATTGGGATTTAATTAAGTCCTTTTAAATTGGTATGCATTTAGTGCATTAGGACTTGGGGTGATGGCCTCATAGCGACGGCGTAGAGCTCAAGTTGATCTTTGGCTTTTGATTCATCATTTGTCATCCCATTTCATTTTACATTATTTTACCAGTTGCATCAACCTCGGGCATTCAAGCCCCTTCTTCTCATAGGAGGATGAAGGCATGGACCATTTTGGGATACATGTAACAACCACTTCCAGAAGATAGGAAAATGTGAGGAATATGGATGGAATGTGTTAAATATGGACAAAAATGGTACATAATCCCTATCAAGGCCTCCCTGTAGTACCCTTGTTCCCAAGAGTGACAACACTTCACTAGGACACATATGATGGCCACCAAGGTCAAACAAGGCAAAAAGCATAACTTCCAAGCATCATGATTCATTATCTAACTTCAACCCATGATCCTCACCAAAATTCCTAGTGCATTAAATGTAACACTGTGTATGAAACAATAACTAATGTACCTCACGTGTGTTCGACCACCATCATCAGATGAACCTGTTGATCAAGTGAATGAGTTGAGCAATGATGAGGGGGGAGGCATCTGAGGGGCTATTGTCTATGGAGAATGTTGATCATCATCTCTGGGATCACTATCTACAATGTGGATCATGGAGAATGATCTCCTCTAGTTACCCCTAGTTGAGAGCAGGTAACAAGGGGAAAGGGAGGTTTCCTAAACAACACAACCTCTATGCTCCTTTACAGCCATCCATCTCTCTTCTCAGGTCCATGAATTACTCTTCAGTAATTGGAATTGGTCATTTACAGGTTTGTATATCAATCTAAAGCATGAAGATGCAATCTTCAAGACTTTCAATGGTGCTAGAACATGAGAGTCTTGAGTGTGAAGGAGTCAACTCAAATTAGAATGGAAGAGTGTGCATGGGAATAGAGAAGGTCCAAATTTCCATGGGGATGGGATCTCTTACACTTCCCCGTGATGAATGTACCCAAACCCCATGCCCTCATAACTATGAGAGGTAGACTTCCTCACCAACCACCACATGCATTCAATGATTGGATTCTAAGTCAAAGATGGTGGTTAAGATTTAAATAAGCACATGATGAAAAAGGTAGGAGTTAGGAAACATAGGATTATTTCACCCCCCCCTTCTTGTACCCCCTTTCCTCTTCCCCTCTAATGGACTCATAACCCCTCTCATGCTCTCTGCAGCCATCTTAGACCTTTATATTAATTTTCAAAAAATACTTAGATATCTTGAGCATACCATGGAAGGTCTACCACATAGTACACAGAAAGCATAATTACATGCAATGTTATCAGAACTGAACCAGTTCCGACAAAACCAATAGATCTAACCAATTATGGGCTCGTACCGGTCTGGTCGAAGGATTCAAATAGGAAATTATCAACTCTGTACCGAACCAGCAAATTTCGTACTGGAACCAGCCATAAATGCCAAAACCGACCAATTTTGTATGGAACCATACAACCAGTAATAAGGACCACTTAAACTCAAATTTTTAAAATAAATCAATAAAATAAAACAAAAGGTGAAACACTAAACCTAATCCTAGGCCCTATCTTGGATGAAGACCTATCTTAGACCGACTTGGAACCACTTCCACAACCAAAGCATCTAAACATTGTTGTTGGAAGGGTACCTTCAAGGCCAAGGGAATCGAGCCGGAATCCCATTTTTTAGTCTAGTCATGTTGAGGATGTAGATGATGAGAATCCAAATGATTCTCT
>SNQJ01S0003156.1:321218-336599 GCA_010110895.2 Picea sitchensis | reverse complement strand
CGACCAATTTTGTATCGAACCATACAACCAGTAATAAGGACCACTTAAACTCAAATTTTTAAAATAAATCAATAAAATAAAACAAAAGGTGAAACACTAAACCTAATCCTAGGCCCTATCTTGGATGAAGACCTATCTTAGACGGACTTGGAACCACTTCCACAACCAAAGCATCTAAACATTGTTGTTGGAAGGGTACCTTCAAGGCCAAGGGAATCGAGCCGGAATCCCATTTTTTAGTCTAGTCATGTTGAGGATGTAGATGATGAGAATCCAAATGATTCTCTAATATGATTAGTAGATTGTAGAGTCTAGAGTATAGACTATAGTTATTAATTAGTACTATACTTATTTTCGGACTCTAGAGGCCATTTAGAGCCTCTTTATTGATGTATTTTGGTTCATTCAGATATGGATTCCACTCGGTGCTATTTTGGTTATATGCACCCTTACTTGCTATATACATGAGAAACTTTGCATATAAGTGTATAATGGTTTGGATTCACATGGATGCACGTGAATATATATATATATATATATATATTCAAAATATGAATATTTTATGTATTTTTTGGTCAACTGGTTTTGTGGTCCAGTTTTGTTTCAGGTTTTTGTTTGGTTCTGATTTTTGGGGTCAACTAGTTCAATGACCAATCCGGTTCTGATTGCATGTACTAGTCAAGCCTTGGCTTTGAGCTCTACAATAGAAATCCATATAAGATATTTACATCACTTACATATGGGGTTATTTATTTAAGCTCATATGGCTCAACTCCCATTCTTATAAACTCTTACTTGCAATTTATACATAATTTGATCTCATACATCCAAAGGTCAAAACTGAGATATTACACCAAGATACATGGAACCCTTCAACCACGAGAAGATTCCCTACAGCAGAAGATCTTGGATCTCAAAAACAACATGAGGAAATTATTTGCCAACAAGTTATTTTTAAATAAGAGGCAAAAACTCATAAAGAAACCCTCTAATCATGGGTTCAAGTTGTTAGAGAGAAGGATCAAAAACACCATGCATTGAGGTTGATGCAATTATGCAATTCAAATTCATTGAGGAGCACACTAGACGGGTTCAAGAACTAAACCTGAAGGTGCGGCAACTCCCCCCACCCTCGAGTCAAGCAAACCCTATGTAGGAAAGAATTTATTTCCTTCGAGATACCCTAGATCTTCTAGACCTTAGTCTTGAGGGCACATGGTTTGGTTCTAATTCCACCATTTTTCTCTAATTCAAGTAGTCGAGTGATCATTTATGGGCCCTTCAAGCAAAGCATCGAATTTTCTCCCTCCCCCACAATATTTTCTTCGATGGGGATCTCACTCAATCCCAGGTTGCAGAGCTTGAGTGCTCCAAGGAATAGGCGGTAGTATCACAATAGGTAGGGAAATGGACAGTCATTAGAGATCTTAGGGTGGTTACTCAAAATTCCCCTCCTCTCGGGTGAAACCCACCTTGGTTTCCATAAATAATAGATCCTTGGGAGGAGTGAGGGGATTAAAGTTGGGCATTGGAATTATAACACATCATTTTGGTCGTCCTTCGGAGCAGTTTTTGATACACACAAACCTTCAAACATTCTCTTCATGACCAAGACCACACAAGCCTTGTTAAGAATACCCCAAGATTTTCAAGGTATCATTGTTTATCATCTTGCAGACAGGAGACCCAAAGCTCGAAATGTGTTAGAACTTAGAGGCTCAAGAGGTGTAGTCGTTCTTTACCATGATTTCCTTCAAGGTGAAGTTACAAAGGTTGGCTCATATGAGTTTGCCAGATTCACATATATATAGAGAAGACAAGATAACACCACTGAAGTAGGTCAATGGGACTGTTAGGTACAATGATATCTATACAAAGCGGATGCGCTAAAGCAGCTCCTATATAAAAGCAAGAAGCAGGAAGTAAAATAGAATAGAGGTCTAAACTAAACCCGAGAAATCCAACTCCAAAGATGGAGAGTCGATCCAGGAGAGAGCTTTACAAGGTGAGTGGATCTAGGATCTATGGCGCTAGTGGTGTGAGGTTACCCTAGTCCACTAGAACCATCTATCCTAACATCCAAAGCTCAATGGAGAAAATTCAAAATAGATGTCTATGACTCTATCCTAAAGAAGAATCAAAAGAGGAACTGGAATGAATGTTGTGTCATTGTCTAGAAGGAAAAACTCGTCATTGTGGTCTAGAAGATATCATCTAGCAACTAATTTGTCTACTAATGTGAGGTCTGGTCGGGTGACGCCACTAGGGTCTCAAGAAAGTATAAATAGTGCCCCATGTCCTTACTGATCTGGGGCCATCTCCCTCCATCTACCACTTGGTGCCCCTAGTCGGGAGAACAATAAAAAAGGAAGTGACCCGCTAGGTGGGAGCTGGTCCAGGATGTGGATGTGGTTGGAGTATAGAAGGGAGGAACTCCTACATGTATAAAGCTTGGCATCTCTAGTTAGGGTACCTAAAGAAACTGCCAAGCGTCTGTAACTAAGCAATGGAAGTGTCCTCGAATCTCATAGTAAACTAAGCAATGCAAGATGAAGTGCTCCCCAATCTTAACCTCTCAAAGATGGCACAACTAGCAGATCCTATCTGATCGATCAATCTGATGGCCAGTCTTAATCCACAGTCTACGAGACCCAACTTTGAACTGGCCCAGGGGGATCCGAAGAGCGTGCATCTAGTGGCAAAGTATGTAATGGGGTCGAACAATGAGTTCATCCCTCGTAACCATGAAGTGCTCAGCATAGAAGGCCATCTTCAGACATAACCCACCTGAGGGTTTATCCAAGCAACCCGTACCAATTGCTTGTAGATATCCTCTCTGATGATTGTGTTCATCTCCTGTCTGGTAAGTAAGAGGTGGTCAAGTGCATCAAGGGAATATCTAAACGAAGGGAGTCAATCCATCATAATATCAATAGATGTTAGGAGATCTGAGACCCCAACATTCCAACATTGAGAACGGACTGAAGAACTCGTTGATGCAATGGACTCTAATGCGCAATAGGCCAAGTATGGATATCGGTCCTGTCCCTTCGCTTTATCAACGAAACTCCAAATGCGATGCAGGAGTGAGATGAGACCAAACACTGTATTAAGCCAAAAGGGTCGAGCACCAAACTCTGCGAGGACGATGCATTGAGGGATTGTCTGCTTGTATATGATGATGCAACAAAGGAGGATGATTTATACTCTCTACTAAAGACCAATCAAATTCTAGTAAACCAAGTCCCCAAACCTTAGAACCATATAAAACTGTGGGGCAAAAAAGAATGTCCATGAGCGACATCTTGGACAATATGTCCTGAAAAAGGTTTTGAAAACACTGTGTCTCAAGAAAGGCCAAGGATCTGTATCCCTTGCTAACTCAGGGCTGAAGTGCATGTCGCAGACTAAAGTGAGGTCCTGTGAACAGTACCCCGAAATAAGTATACATGTTGGTGATCTCAATCTCCTCTCCTCTGAAAAGGAAATGGTGATCAAAGAGGATCTTCTTCAACTCGTTGAAGATCACAACCTTGGTTTTACCTAGATTGGTCATCAACTGACGAAAGTCACAAAAGAGGGCCAGGGCATCTAGTTGTCTCGACAACCCTTCAAGGGATGAGGCTAAAAGGATTGCATCATCCGCAAAAAGTAGGACAGAAATCAAAACCTGGTAGATGTCTCTGGGAAGGGAGGTAAATCCATTGATTCAAATCCACGTGAACCTAGCAAACTCATTTGAAGCCACTAGAGAAACCCTATCCCAAAGGGAGTCCCTAGTTAGGTAGGCAACTCCGCTTGAACCTCTGACACCACCTGAAGATATGGTCTCTTGCCGACAAGACAAAAATCAGTGATTTTCCAACACTACCCAAGTTGACACGGTCAAACTTGATCACAACACAGTACTAAGATGATTTTGTCAAAGTTGATCCCTTGCAATGCACCTAAAGCACGAATATTCTGGGAAGACTCTAGAATACGGACCTATTCTTCATGTAACAACCCTAGGAGGAACCCTAAGCCTATAAGAGGACCTCCTTCACACTTGATTAGATATATTTGGTCGTGTGCATACCAAATTTATGATAATGTGAGTTTGGATTGGATCTCTTCAGCTTCTACTTGCCCAATTTGTTTCTGGAAGATGAGGAGAGGAAGATATTGGAGACTTGTTGAAGATCATAGGACTTGAGAGAGCCTTAAGAGGAACGAACCCAAGTAGAAGGGAATCTCCTCTCTTTCTCCCCATATTTACTTGACTTGATTTGATGTTGTTTTTCATGCGTTTATCTTCATTGAATCATCAAGTAGATTAAAAGGTTTTTATCTTATTCACTTGAACTAGATCTAGGGCCTTGTATTTTAGAATAGGGAAGGTTTTACTCATCTTGTGTGCAAGTTTCTTGGAACTTGTTGTTCTCCTCCCTCTACTCCTCCAACCTATGCTACGGGTAAGCATCCTAACCCCCCCACCCCGACTCCGCTCTCAAATCGCACTCCCAGAGGGAGCGTTCAGAAAGTGCTCTTGGGAGCACACTTCCTAAACACTACCTTCTGTGAGCATTTTCAAGGAGAGTGCTCCCTTCCTCCAAATCACGCTCCCTACCCATTTAGGGAGCGCTCCCTAAATGCTCTCGGGGCGCTCCCAGGAAGGAAAAAAACGCTCCCCAAGCGCTCGCACGCAAATGAGGCGTTCTTGGGCGATTTTTCCCCCCTTTGTGGGTGTTTGGGAACCAAGACAAGGTTCCAAATGGGTTCAAAAGGTATGGCTAGGGTTTCTTAGGATTAAAACACTCGCTCACTCCATTTTTCTCTCATTCTATTTCTCATTTCACTCATCTTTGCTAGGAGGGTTTTCAGTGGGCTTCTTGCTAGTTCTTGAGGAGATTGAAGGGAGATTGAAGGCTACTAAAGGGAGATTGAAGGCTACTAAAGGAAGACTGAACGTTTCTATAGGGAGATTGAATGGAGATTAGAGAGCTTGGAAGGGAATGGAGAGCTTGGAAGGAATACTAAAGGCTTCCATAGGGAGATTGGAGAGATTGGAGTGCTTGGAAGGGAAATTGAAGGCTGCCATAGTAATATTCAACCACCATTGGAGAGCTAAAGAGGTAGGCTCTTAAGCCCATTCTTGTTTATTTTTAAATAAAATCCATGTGTTGTAAACTAGTATATTATGTTATGTTGAATATTTGAATGGTTTCTTCTCCTACTCTTTCCCATTTCTCCTCCATCATTCTATTCCAGGTAGCAAGTTATTATCAAGGTTCAACAATCATGATGTGGGTATGTCAATGTGGTATGTCATTTTGGTTCCATTTTTTATTATGATGGTGGTGTTGGGAGCTGGAGGATGTCGAAATACCCATGATAGTGATGAAGAAATAGAAGTGGACAACATGTACCATGGAGAGGAGGAAGAAATGGAAGGGAGTGATGAAAATGAAAATCATAGTGATGATACACAAAAACCCAAAGAGATTTAACACCTTTGTGGAAGTATGTGACAAGGCTTGGGGGAAGGAAAGGGGATGGAACCATAAAATTTACATGCCACCATTGCCATAAAACTTACACAGGTTCCTATACCCGTGTGAGAAAGCATCTATGTGGACTTATGCACTAGGATGAAGGTAAGACTATAAGAGTCGTAACCTATGTGCAAGTACCACCCAAAGACATAATCAAATACCAAAGGGAAGAGGAGGCAGTACAAAACAAATCCAAAAGACTAAGGGTTGAACATGAGAGTTCACAAAGAATGTTCACAGGTCGATCCTCATCCCCCCATGCTAGTGGATTCTCACCTTTGTCTTCAAGGTGTAGAACACTATCAAATTTCCTTGACCAAGGTTGTAGAGATGATGTGGATGCAAAAATTTCCAGGTTTCTCTATGCATTTGGTATACCATTCAATATTATTTGCTCACGCTATTGGCATGAAATGTTACAAGCCATCAATGGTGCCCCTAAAGGATACAATCTTGAATGACATTGTAGGGCCCAATCTCTTAAAAATGGTTTAAGAGATTGGGCCCTACAATGTCATTCAAGTCATCACTAATAATGGTGCTAATTGTAAGGCAGCGAGAGCAATCATTGAGGATAGGTACCCCAATATATTTTGGTCAGGGTGTTTGGTTCACACAATGAACCTTTTGATGCATGATATCATTAAAATGAAGGACCATGATTATAGATGGATTGGTGCTTTGTACAAGAGAGGGAAGAAGATGATAAGATTTATTACCAATCATACAATGGCCCACTTCATTTTCCACAATCACTCCAAGTTGGAGTTACTAAAGATTGCAAAGACCAAATTTGCTAGCTAATATCTCACCTTTGGGCGCCTTTTGAAGGTAAGAGAGGCATTGGCTAGTATGGTCTCAAGTGATTCATGGCAGGATCTGAAAGTCAGGGCTACATCTGCATCTGACATAACTAAATTTTAGGAGGTGGAGAACACAATTCTTGATGGTCAGTTTTAGCAACAGGTTCGATATATTCTGCGGTTCACCAAACCCATTTATAGTATGATTCGGTTTGCAGATACAAATCAACTAGTGATTGGGGAGGTGTATGAGCAAATGGACAGCATGCTAGGCCAAATCAAAGACATTGTTGAGTCGAGGGATGCGATCTTTTATGATCATATCCATAAACATGTGGTCAAAAGGTGGGATAATCCGAATGTTCCACTCCATGACCTAGCATATGTCCTTACCCCAAAATATTATTCTCCATCTTGGTTGGCCCCAACCAACACCTGGGGATGGGGTTAGGAGAAAACCACACACAGACCCAGAGGTGCAAAATGGATATATGATTGCATTAGACAAGTGGGTACCTAAGGAAGAGGAGTGTGCTCAAGTACAAAGCGAATTGCACAAGCACATCAGTGAGCATGGAGTCTTTGGTAATTTGCATGCAACTAAAGATCAAGATAGATTGAGCTCTATCGAATGGTGGAACATGTATGGCTCCTCTACCACATATCTGCATAAATTGGCGATGAAGGTGCTTTCTCAGGTGGTTAACACCTCTTCTACAGAGAGGTGTTAGAGCACCTATAGCTTCATCCACAGTGTAGAGAGAAACAACATGAATGCAGACCGGGGAGAAAGCTTGGTTTATACACTTACAACTTGAGGTTGTTATCCCATTATTGTGATGCAACGAAGAATGATAATTCTAAAAGAGATGCGACTTGGGACAACAATCCAGAGGATACTAATTTGGTGGATGGATCCATGGTTTTAGAGCGCTTGAAAACTGAACTTTTGGGTGATCATGATGGTGATCATATTCCTAGAGCAGACATGCCACCTCCATCCACTAGCAGGGTTCCAGATGCATCAATTTTGCCTTTATCTTCACATCATCCATTGTCACGTGGGGGCCATTGAGTTGTTGGTTGTGTTCCACGAACACTTCTACCTACTCCTACTCCTACTCCTCTTCTTCAAAGATCACAGGAAAAGAAACTAGAAGTTTCTTGTGGCAAGAGAAAAACTTAGTGTATAGTACTTACTACTTACTACTATATACTAGATCTCTTTTTCTTTTTATTTTGTAAACAATGAAGTTATGAACATTATATGACAGTTTACCTTTGAAGTTTGAACTATTGACCAAATCTTACAACTCTTTGGTAATGAATATGATGCTCTAGAGTCTATTTCATTTTGTGGGTGATGTTGTTTGTTACAATCTATTGATGACAATTTTTTATGATTGACGTTATATGTGTGCTATATGGTTGATGCTTTAATGATCATCACTAATCCAATAGTTAAATAATCTTAAATCTATGTTTTCGTGTTATTTGCAATTGATTTGACATTCTGCATGTTTTTTTATATATATGCATCAAAATATATTAAAATGTGTATTATATTAAAAACATTCCCACTCCCGGAATTTTTTGAAAATTGTGCTTCCCGCTCCTGCTCCCGTTCCCAACAGCGTTGTCTCCAACTCAACAATCACTTGGAGGACTCTTCAACAAGAGCGCTTTACAGGTTCTTCTCTTTCTCTTTCTCCAAACGCTAGTCTAGACTCTAGATCTTGCTCTGTTTGATAGAATAAAACTCCTTGATTTCTTGTTGTTTGTCACTAGTTAAGTCAATCTGCTCGTGGGGAATTAGTACACAACATAAAAAAAATCTCGTCAACAACACTCACTAGACATTCTAGTGACAAAGCTTACGAACATAAACGTCAAGCTCCTAGCATAGGTGGCTCTTAGGAGAGCCAAGATGGAAAGCATTTGTGTTAGCTACTTGCGGGATTGAGTAGATGATTATGGAGTATTGTCTTTTCGCTTGTGGATCTTGCTCTTTCTGATCTATTATGATGGTTGTGTGCGATGGTTGCCAAAACATGATGGCTATGTTTGATTGGCACAAAAAGACCAGATCGTGAGAGATTTGGCCTTGCTCTCTTGGCTCTCTTCTGTTCCTATTGGTTCAAAAGTAGGGTTGCCTACAAGTCGGGGATTTTGAGTGATTGAGTTCGTTGTTCTCAGGAGTGTGCTTTTTCCAACACAACTCGCATATCTGCAGGGCTGTGTTTGGTTTCAGGTTCAGCTCATGCTTTACCAGTTGTTTATCTGTATAGGTGCTCTTAGCCACCGGTTTCAAAGCTTTTGGGTTCATGTCTCTCCCCTGCATGGCTCTTTGTCTTTTGTAAGAGGAAAATTTGATTAGTATGTTGACCGAATGCTAGTCTATGCATGCTTTTGAGACCATATCTCTCCCCTGCATGGCTGTCAATGTTTTGTAAGGGGAAGTTTCCTAGTAGTTCGGTGTTCGTTGTTTTTGTCAAGCTCAGCTTGAAGGATTTTGATAGTTTCAGGTGTAGTGGACTTTTGCAGACAAGTTAATAGACCTAATAATTGTGTTGATGTTCATGACAAAAGAAATTAGCTCGTGCACCAATTTTATATACCTTATGAGGATTTGCTGATCTACAGACAATTCCTAGCACTCCGAAGAGGGTCTAGTCTGAATTTCAGCAAAAACTGAAGAAAAAAAAAGTTAATTTTAGCTCAAAAAGGCAAGAAAAAAAGAGCAATTTCGATCCATACCTGTAAATATCAAAAATGGGTTCTTTGTAGAAAATGGCAGGGAGTTGTTCTCTGAGAGCTCGTATGGCATATCCAGTGTTCAAATAGAAATCTTCCTTGTCATCGGATTTTCCTCCTTCCTTTTGTTTGGGAGGAGATTTTGACTGTACTGAAGCAGAAGAAAGGCTTCTCACGATCCATTCACGACTCAGGACACCTGAATGAATATCTTCCACAATATCGAGCGGGCAGAGAAGTTCGGAGAAACCCTCGTCTCTATCAGCCACTAACTTATCTGTTTTAATTTCATGAGCGACCTTTAATATCCCCTGCTTCTGTGTGGTTTTCAACTGACAAAAAGGGCCCTGACCACCATTTAACCTGCAATTTCTAACTTGATGGATTGTGGGAGGCATATGAGATATTCTGTGAGGGGCCGTGAGTTCCATTGCAGGGAAAGCACAGACCATTTTGAAACCAAATTTCCGCTTAAATTAAGATGTCCAATAACAGAAAATTATCTTCGATTTTCCTATTGGTTTCCACGCATCAAAATGCCCAATTGCTTCTGCAAACAAAAGGCTGAATGAGGAACCAAAACTGAAATGAATGAGCCGAATTCAAAAATTCGGGAATTACCCAATTGAGGAAACAGGAAAATGACCTAAAGCGAACGAGATTGTGTCAGACTCAAATCCAGTACATACTGTCTAGAAACTATTACATTATGTAGAAATTTCCTATATGACATTTGGCAGCCAGATAGTCAAAAGAACCAACCAGCAAACTCAAAACCACAACGACAACGTCCAAAAACTGGCACTAGATTTTATAGTGATCCATCTATCTAGATAATCCAAAGTGACCTATTGTTTTGAAGTCCCTTGAAATTCCAACCAACCACATGTTCTGTGTTGATTTCTTTATTCATCTTACGTGGAGAAATATGTAGAGGGAATGGATGTGGAATTTTATAGGGTTGTTGTTATAGGTCATTCAAGCATATCTGCTATTGAATCCTATCCTTTCACTTAATTGGCACATGATCAAATGTCATCCAGAAATCACATCTGCTACCAGATATTTTTAATTTGGTTGTAAAAGAAGCTGTGAGGTTGTTTGGAGTCCAACTTTATTTTTAAGTTGTATGGATTTCATTGCTCCATTTTATACCGTACGTCGATTAGCGACACTGTTTCATGTGTGTTACGTTTGATAATATTGATGTAACCCATCGATCGACCATAAATGTAAGGTAAGTTCCAGGCAAGATAAGTTCTGTAAAAAGAAAACTTTCTTTAAAATGTTTGAAGATATTTTTAATATAATAATTTTATCTTTTAATGATTTGTGATTTAGTGTATATTTGTTGTAGAAATTTTTGTACATTTTATTTTTATATAATGATTTGTGATTTAGTGTATATTTGTTGTAGAAATTTTTGTACATTTTATTTTTATATTATTGAAAATTTATATAAAATTGTAAACAATTTAGTATTGATAGTTAATTTAAATAAATGGTTATGAATCAAATGTAAAACTTTTTATCTCTCCAAAGTTGGGAAGGTTATAGATTATAGGTTTGATTTTTTTGATCTCTTGAGTTTAGGTGTGTAATTAGAGTGATGGTTTACTCCATTTATTATCCATGGATTATGGAAAAGTACTTGGAAAGTTTTATTTATATCTTATATCCTATGATACTTTCGTATATGAAAACAACAACTTGGAGCAAATGCATTCATACAAATATCTCGGCATCGATATTCATCATAAGCTCAAGTGGAATTGTAGCATTGAGAAAAGGATAAATGGAGAGTAGAAAGCTTATTTTGGGCTTGAAAACAACTATATATCAGATGATTTTTGGATATGGGATAAGATAAAACTCCTCTTTGAGACTCTTGTTACTCATGTTATTTTGTATGGATGTGAAGTTTGGGGATGTAGTATCTCTAGAGAATCCTAGAGAAAGATAGAGCATATCCAAAAGAATTGCAATACACCCTATCATATCCTCCTCACATAAGCAAGCATGTCCCCTATTGAGAGCACGACTATGACCATGTACCTAAGGTATAAGAACGAGTTAAACAACATGGATGACAAGAGTCTTCCTAAGATTGCTTCAAACTCTAGTTAAAACCACCTTCAACTCAAGTGGGGACGACATAAGGATGCTCGGTCTTGGTTAAACCATTAGGGAATAAAGGAAGAGGTCATGTTGTAAAATAAGGATAATATTGAAATTATTATTACATCTAAATTTAAAGGGAAATTGTGGTGCGATAAAGAGTTAGAGGGAAAAAAAAATATTAAGATATTTGATGAGGTGATCAACCCTAATCTAGAAGATCAAAAGTATCTCTCTATTTTGACTAGTGTACAGAAGAAAATCAGCATTGCTCAAATAAGAACAAATTCTCATGAGCTCCATAGCGAAACTAGGCATTGGACGATTTCCAAAATGTCATGGGATGAGAGAAATTGTCATGTTTGTGAGACTAAGAGAGTTGAAGATGAAACCCACTTTCTCTTAAACTATCCAGCATATACCCAAATCAGATCTTATTTTCAAAAGATTTGTCACACTACCAACCTTCATGGCCTTCTAACTCGGCATAATTACGGTGATCTTGGAATACTTTTCTTAATGCTTTTCAAGCATGGAGATAAAACCTTAAAGAGATTCAAGTAATATCTTACCTTCTTAAGATTCGATAAACTAAATTCAATCTCAATGAATATTAATTATCATCATCATCATCAAACATTTATATCAATAAAATTAAGATATTTTTATTGTGTATTAAATTTCAAATTAAAAAAAAAATGATTATTTTAACAAAATCAATTTTTTTAATGAAAATATCTTAATTAATAAATTACTTCTTTAAATAAATAAAAAATGATTATTTTAACAAAATTAAATTTTATTTTTATTCTCTCGAGTTGGAAGGAGAGCTCAAACTTCATTGAGACAACTACATTGTTGCCCTTCAACGAGGTCACATTAGGCTCCTGGATAAGGATGATGAATTGGTCTGGCAAAAAGCCCCACATGGGGTTTACTCCCCCAAATTGGGTTACATAACACTTAGTGTCGACCTACTCCAAAGGGAACCGTGTTGGTGGTGGAGCGGTCTTTGGAAGCTCAAATCCCCATTGAAAACAAAGATCTGCATGTGGTCTACGTTGGTAAACAAAGTCCCAACCTGGGACAAGATGAGGAAGTGTCAAATCGAAGGGTCGGGCTGGTGCCCTCTCTATAGAGGGGAAAATGAAACTATCGATTGCATCCTCATCTTCTGCCCTTTCACTTTAAAAGTGTGGGGAGAAGTTGCCCTGCTCCTGAGACAACATTGTGGGTGGCATGGAACAATGCTAGATTCCACCTAGAAAAATTGAATGCATGATCTTACTCACAAGAACTTAAAAGCCCTGCCACTTCTAATAAGTTGGGGAGTCTGGCTTGCCATGAACTCGACAATTTTTCAGGATAAGGCCTCAGTAGCCGAATTAGTAGTTGCCAAAACTAGTCTCTCAATTCTGGAACACTTTCCCTGGGAAAAGAATGCACACAGCATCTCAGCATCTCAGCCTGATCCCATAGACCTATTTGTGCCCTGGGCTNTCCTACATATATTAGATTCACATTTTACCAAAATAAAAATGGGATTGGGCAAAGGTACAAACAACTATGCAGAACTAATGGCACTACTCCTATTACTCAAAACAATAATTGAACAAGGGCTACACTCCATACAACTCTTTGGTGATTCAATGAATGTCATAAATTGGGTTCAAAAAACAAAGTCATGCCACAATTAATTGGGTTCAGAAAACAAAGTCATGCCACAATTATTTTCTGAAGCCTATTTTGGAGGAGATTTCTACCTTGTTGGCTTCTTTTGACTCCTTTATTATACGACATGTTTATAGGAACATGAACACAATAGCAGATGCTTTGTCAAAAGAAGGACTCACTCTACCTTATGGTCACTGGCATTTTTCTAAATCAAATGGGGACACAGTACAGAATTTATATCGTCGACCCTTCATAGAAGAACCAACTCAAGCTCATGTTCCATAATACACCTTTATCACATTTTGGATTATATATTTTGGGTCCAGGTTTTTGTGTACACACTGTAAAGGTTTTTAGGTACTTTTTTAGCAATGTAGGTAGGCTTTGTAAACTGCACTATGCAGTCTATGATAGACTAGAACCAATTAAAAAAACTTGGAAAGCTCAACTGCCAGCACATTGGTTATTTTTGGTTAAAAACCCTCTTACTTTCTCTACACTATTGAATGTGCTTCACCAACACCTACAAAATGTAATTTTGTCTCTCCGAATCAATAAAATTACGCTTTTTTCTAAGGAAAAAAAAAAAAAAAATTTAATGAAAATATCTTAATTAATAAATTATTTCTTTAAATTATAGGAAATGTATTAATAATTCTTATATAAAACACCTCTTAATTTTAATTTTATTGTAATAATTATTATATTGAAACTTTATTGAAATAAAATTTATATCGAAAATATTAATTAAAGGTTATAATTTAGTTAGAAGTTATATATGAATAATTTTTTATATTAAAAACATTAAGTTAAAGTTACAATTTAGTGAGAAGTTAAACATTATTATATGAGATTTTTTTTTATTTGTGGGATTTGAATTTTTTTTATATAAAATAAATTATTTAATAATACATATCTTATTATATATGAGTTGGATTGGCAATGAAGAGGAGGGAAAGTACAATGTTAGGTTAGGATACATCAGTATCAAGGTAGATGAGGGTAATGGAGTTTGATGGTGGTGGCGTTAAATTTGGAAAGCCAGTGCCCACTGAAGTGTAGGATTTTTATGTGGCTCATTTTGAGAAACAAAGTGATAATATGGGATTATTTTTAAAAGTGTCATTTTCAGGGTTTTGGATTATGTTTCTTATGTGGTTAGGCCTCGAAGGATGTTGAGCATTTATTCCACATATGCACTTTCACTTCATAAAGCTGGAAGGAATTTGAAAGATGGTTAGATCTAAAGAATTTGTGGCAAGGAATATTGGTGGAAGACTGTCTTCGTAATTTGTTTAGGAGGCCAGACTCAAAGGCCTTTCGTTGCTTTCCTTTTCTAGTATTGTGGGTGGTATGGTTGGCTTGCAATACATGCATATTTCATAATGAGCATGCCTTGACATTCAAAACCTTTGCACAAATCACTTATCTCTTTCAGTTTTATAAAGAAAGAGTTAAAAACCCGAGAGCCAAGGATGATTGGTGAACTAGTGATTGATAAGCACACCAGTTGGGGATACTTTGATGGAGCTTGTTTAGGACCCAATCATTGGTGTCAATTGGGAGGTATATTGTATATGAACGACTCTTACTACATGGCATTTAAAGCATGTTGTTGTGAAGGGACCAACAATCTCGCGGAGCTGTTAGCATTAAAATGTCTACTCAAACTGGCAATGAAGATGGGGGTTTGGGATCTCCAAGTCTTTGGTGATTCTTCATTAGTAGTAAATTGGATGTTAGATACACATGCTCTACATAATATTTATCTTCAAGGGATAAGCTCTCACCTAAAAGAGTTCATGGGGGATTTTATAGTTTCGGGATTGTGCACATCTTCAAAGAGTTAAGTAAGTCAACAGACCAACTTTCCAAGGAAGGTTTGTAGTTACAAGTGGGCATGATATGTTTTATCACCTCCAGAGACAACTCAGTGACCGAGAGGAGGGAACAGTTCCAATAGCATTAAGATGCATAACTAAACTTTTGAAGTACTCTAGAGATAATATTTTTAAAAAGATTATGGATGATTATAATCTAATATGGATTGTATAACATTTTGATATGTTAGCGGGACAGTCAAATCTCGCTAGCGCAATTGGGTTTTGAGGGTTTCGTTCTGTAAGGCATCCAAGCTTTGAAACTCACAGTAGTCGGGAGGAGACCCCCAAAATAATCCAACCATGTTGATGGTTGGCGTGGCCCAGGCCGGGTGTGATCCCCGAGTGATTTTGACGGCTTAGATTCCCCTGTGTCGTAGTTTCTTAGAGCATAGGCTAGTCCAGCAAGCAACAAACATGCTAGCAAACAAAAACAAAAAAAAGATATGTTGGCAGGACATAAATAAGGGAGATTATAGTAGCACATTAGACCAAGAAGAAGAATAGAAGACAATATCATTTTATTTCAATCTATAGGAAAATATGAGTAGGTGCTTCAGCACATAAGGATTGTATCTTTTATTTTCATTTTTTGGATAATAGAAATACAAAAAAAAA